>JZKD02S1692762.1:288434-360231 GCA_000966675.3 Picea glauca | reverse complement strand
AAATATTTTTATGTGCTTTCTTTATCTGCTTCCTAGAAGTAATCATTTTTCCATTGATTTTCATAAGTTTCGATTAAAACTTGCAGCTTGTAAATCATGTAAATAAATGAGACTTTTATATCTTCTGCTTAAATATAAATACTACAGTTACATTAGAGCATATGTACATATATATAGTGTTTAGTAATTAGTTAGTTATTTCTCTATTTTATTCGTTTCTTTTAGGATTCTTAGATTGGCTAACGGAGCCATTAAACCCGTCAGAACGAGTTACACCAAACATCTTGGGTTATTTAGACAACCCCGGACCGGATTCGTTCTTCCAATTGACGGATGGTCAATTTTTCCCGTCAACACAAGAACTCGAGCTAGTAACAAAATCCAACATTCATAGTTAGATGCATGTTCAAGAGAAACAGAAAGATGGCACATTGTTCTAGATTGGTCCTCTAATATTTTGGAGACCAAAAATCCTCTTAATGGGGAGGCTTGTAAACATAAAGTTGCATAAAGTTTCATAAGTTGCATAAGTTGCATAAAGTTTCATAAGTTCCATAGTTTCATAAACTTGCATATAGTTGCATAAGTTGCATGTTGCATAAAGTTTCATGTTGCACAAAGTTGCATAAGTTTCATAGTTGCATAAGTTGCATAAAGTTGCACAAGTTGCATGTTGCATAAAGTTGCATAAGTTGCATTGTAGCATAAAGTTGCATAGTTGCAAAAAGTTGCATAAGTTGCATAGTTTCATGTTGCATAAATTTATGTAGTTGCATAATTTGTGTAGTTGCATAAATTTGCATAAAGTTGCATGTTGCGTAGTTGCATAAAGTTGCGTAGTTGCATGTTGATTTATAACGTTGGATAGTGATCTGGTGGTGTGTAGGAAGAGGCCTAGCACCTTCAAAATCATTCTCCTCCAATTATCCAACTTTAAAGTTGCATAAGTTGCAAGTTGAGAAATCAAGGGATTCCACCAACACTCATTTAAATTTATTTTTAATCGCTTCCCAACACTTCTTTTAGTTTGTTGATATTGAGCTTGCACGTGAGGTAGTTTATATCTATGAGGATTTAGGATCAATTTTTCGAGCCTGGATTTGATGTGTAAATATTTATGAAGGTATTGGATCCCTTAATGACTCCTTAGTACTGTTGACAAGTTGAAGAAGTTTTGAAATCACCAAGCAACCATGGAAACTCAATGTTGCATAGAATAAGAGTTTAATTTTTTTTATGAGTTATGGAGAATTCACATTGTAGAATCTCCTTCAATATTTTGTTGTTATCTCTATGAACCATTTTTTCAAGAAAACATCTAAGTCGTTGACTTGAAGGACTTGTTGATTTCCCAATCCATCATTTTTCCTCATGATAGATAAATCACTAAGTCAAGAGACCAAAAGTCCTTTAAAAGTTAGTAATTGAACCTTCATCATTGAAGTAAGAAAAGAAAGGTGTCAATTTTTTTGTATATTTGGATAATTTATCCAAGAAAAGGAAAATTTATAGGTTGGGAGGCCAGTGAGTCTCCAAACCTAGTGACTAAACCTTCTTGAGCCTTAAGGTATATGATTTACCCCCAAAAGAAAAATAACTTATTCAGTAAGGTTATTCGTTGTCCAAACCAACCGAATGAGCTTATTGACCCTTGCACTAAACAAATTTCCTCCTTGGGGTAAATCACTCACTTGGTGTTGTTGGCTACCTTCCAAACTGAGTGATTGGACTTTTGGTTCACAAACTCATTAATTAGCATTTAATTTTTGGATGATTGCTAAGTATAACTCCCATTTTTCTTGGAAGATGTGGATTTTTAAAGCCATACACTACCCTATTTGTCCTTATTTCTCTGTTTCTTCATTGTGGTGACTTTATTCTTCTTCCTTTGGTTTTTTTCTTTTCTTTACTCAATGTGTTTTTCTAGTCTAATTATATCCAAAGTGATACCCACAAGTAGTTGAGCATTTTATCCATTTCCAAAGTGATGCACACTACCTAAAGCCACAAGAGTATCACCACCTATATATAAAATCAATTTATATTACATTGGGGTTTACAAGGTTGCATTTTCAAGTTTTAATGGTTTTCTATAGTTGGTTGCCGAAAACGAGATTGTGAAACCCTATGGAAATGCATTTTCATCTCTAGATTGAGGATATTGTTTTTCTTGGTTTTCAAAGCTATCCATCAACCAAGAAAATCAATTTCTCATGTCATGGTTATTAGAGATATACAAAGTAGAAAAGAAATTGATATGCAAACAAATATAGTGCATTTGAATAATTGGGCATCACCATAGTAAACAAGAAGCAATATTTGTTGTTCAAGATTCTAACCAATATATTTATTTTAATTTTCAACTTATGAGATTTTTCGATTGCATTATCTTGTTGGATGGTGGTTTCAATATTGAAGTTTTCAATGATAAACTTTTTACGAGACCAATCCCTCCATGCCTTTTCCTTTTCTCGTGAATCTCGTGTTTAAAGGAATGTTATTGTTTAATAAATCACCAGCTGAATAATTTTATGAATGTATATTTCTTCCATTACTTGATTGAACCCTCACATTTTGTATTGGAAATTTTATGAAGAACTTGGAGAAATGGATTTTGAATTTTGGCATATCATGTTTCAAGGCATTGTCATTCATGAGATTGTAAGGAAAAATGGAGTATCGAAAAATCAAGTGAAATCCCTCACCACTTCACCAGTTGGATGCAATGACTTTATAAAAATAAGAGGATATCCGGTATACCTTACAAAGTAGAAATCCAAGCCCATCGAATAAACTAATCCTAGAAGTTAAAATATTGGTGAAATTACAATGAATAGAGGTATTCACCATTCTTGGTGACCTCAAAGTCTATCTCCATTCCCTTGCAGTCTATATTCTTTGTGCCCTTACAGTGTATCACCCCTTCGTTCCCTCACATTATATTTCAATTCCCTCGATTCAGTACCCTCAACTCACCCTCACAGTATATCTATGTGCCCTCAACTCAACCTCCAAGTCTATCATCATTCGCAGTCTATATCTATTCCCTCAGCTCACCCTCACAGTATATCTCCCTCATCTCGTCGTTCACAGTCTATCTATTCCCTCAACTCACCCTCAACGCATTCTATCTCTGTGTGCCCTCATAGTCACAGTTTATCTCCCCTCCATGTGCCCTCACAGTCACAGTCTATCTCCCCTCCATGTGCCCTCACAGTCACAGTCTATCTCCCCTCAGTGTGCCCTCACTATCTATCTCCTCACCCTTGCAGTCATAGTCTATCTCCCCTCCGTTCCTTGACATTCTATCTCCTCACCCTCGCAGTCTTCTTTGTGCCCTCAATTTGAGTAGTGATATCCTTTCCCTTGGTCGTGTGCACAATGATATGATCAGTAATGTTGTTTTATTTTATTTTAATTTTAATATATCTTATATAATTTCTATTTTTTATATTTTTATTTATTTTGGGTTATTCTATGTTATATATATAATATACATAAATATATTATTTATATATATTATATAAACATGATATATTACATATTATATAATTAAATATTATATTATATGATGATGATGATGAGGACAACGTCGATGATGATGAGGATCATGATGATGAGGATGATGAAAATGATGATGAGGATGATGTGTAATGGGTTAATGTCATAGTCAATATGTTTAGGATCATAGTGGTTAGAGGTTATAGTGTTTGTGGTCAAAATGCATTAAGGGAAGATGATGACGACGACAACGATGATGACAATGATGATGATGATGATGATGATGATGATGATGATGATGATGATGATTTTGATGATGATGATGACGACGACGATGATGATGAAACCATATGGCGTTATGTAATCCAGTGCCAACCGTGGAACAATCTACCGATATTTTTGTTTCTTGTGACCAACCAGTGGAGTGAAGGGATGTTCAAAGCTATATACCATATTATAGGGTGAGGGTTGAATGTCCTTGAATATTGTATCATTCCTTGTGATCCATGTTTGGGCTTCAAAATGTCATACAAATATCACTCATTACCATACATTTTTCACCTATGCTTCCATTATATCACTCATTATTCACTACCATGTCACTTCATTTTCCCTAATGTTCATCATTATGGGTCTCATTTATATTTTCCAAATATTATTTATTTTCAAGCATTTTTGAGAGAAATTCTTGATTAAATATTAGAAAATAATATATTTTACTTCATATATGGAAAGTGGATTGTTTTTGTGACATGTGTAGGTTCCAAGGAAGCTTCCAAGACACCTTTATGTGGCCTTGAATGATCAAATTCGAATTTGATAAGATAAGAGATCATGATCTCATGGAGAAGATCAAGGACAAAAGAGGGTTATGTGTCTAGATGGTTGAGAGATGAATGGAACTAAAGAGAGATTAGTGGATCACATTTATGAGTTTGTTATCATAGCTCTTGTATAAGTAAGAGTGTTACCTCCTTCATTTGTAAGCTTGTAATCCTAGAATTAGAAAGAGTTGTAACCTTAGAGTTGATTTGTAATGGAGATTTTGAAATAAAGATTCATACTTTGATTTTGCTTCTACATCTGAGTCTCCTTTGAAGTGGTGTGCTTGTGGAGTTATGGATGGCCCCCATGGCCTCACTTGCATGCTTATTTTCTTATTTTAGGTATAATTTAATTTATGTTTTTTTGTTTGATTTTAGCTCTTAAATTTTGTTAAATGTTCTAATATTGGAAGAGTCTTATTTGAAAGTGTTCTTGTAAGAGAATCGTAAGACCTCATACAATTATTAGATTTAGGTTTGTTTTTAAGTTTTTTTAAATGTTCTAATACTGGAAGGATCTTATTTGAAAGTGTTTTTGTAAGAGAGCCATAAGATCTCAGACAATTATTAGATTTAGGTTTGTTTCATTTCATCTTTTAATTTTTTGTTAAATGTTCTAATATTGTAGGAGATTCTAAAATTCAGGTGTTCTTGTAAGAGAACCTTAGGATCTTGAAAATTGTTAGATCTAGGTTTGATTAGTTGTTGAAAGAGATTTTGATGAATATGTTCTTGTAAGGGAACTTTAAGATCTCAGACATATTAGGAATATTTCTAGATCTGTATATTTTAGGTAGGGCTGCTAAGTTTACCTTCCCGGGTTGACATTAAATAAACTCTGATTGACATCATCAATTAGAACTAAACAATCCATATAATACCCCATAGGATGTGCAGGGGAAGGGGAATCAAGTGTTTTTGGGTTCCTCTATTTTTAAACCATTCGTTCCAAGCCTATTCCAAAAACTCTCTTTCATATTATCCACTAAAACACAAGGTATTTACAACACCATGTACTTGACAAGTGAAATTCTTGTGGAGAAACACATGATTGGTTGCCTTATCATTTTATTTGGTGTGTATTTTTTCTTAAGGTTAGGGAATGTAATTTAAGCCCTTGCAGAGCTATCAAGGAGGTCATTGCAATAATTGATGTGTTGATGGAAGGGATTCAAGGCCATGATCCATACACCAAAGGATTTCCCTATAAAAGGATAAAAAACAATCACCAGAGACAATGATCATTAAATGATAGCACTGTCTTGAGAGACGACTCTTTCTTGAGTAAATCCACTCGATTGACAACATGCACATTGGGGCCTACATTTTGGGTTGTCAAACCACATGATTGTGACTATTTTATTATTTAAAGAGATCATATGACTCACATCCATGTGGGTGTTAAGTCCCTTAAATAACCCATATGTCTTATACCTTGAAATTCATTGAAATCTCGATAGGAGTCATAAAGAAGTGGGATTGGACACTTGGAGGAATTTGAAATGTGTAAACTTCCACATCAAGCATGACCACACTAGAATCATGGGGTCATTGGAATCAAGGAGGGATGAGGATTTAGAATTATACATATATGTGGATAGTTGGAGGAGAATGATCATTTCGAAGGTGTTAGGCCTCTTCCTACACACCACCATATCACCTCACATTGACAGTCTGTGTATTGGTCCCTTTTAGTTTTGGGTTGTTAGT
Source organism: Picea glauca (assembly GCA_000966675.3). Classification (NCBI taxonomy): domain Eukaryota; kingdom Viridiplantae; phylum Streptophyta; class Pinopsida; order Pinales; family Pinaceae; genus Picea; species Picea glauca. The sequence continues at coordinate 354,196 of JZKD02S1692762.1, read as the reverse complement.
ATTTTCAATTGCAGGCACCTTTCAATATAGTCAAAGTTCAATTAATTTCTCTTGTTACTGTAGGGTTATAAATCCCCATCTTAATGCCCATATGCCTCCAACCTTGTGATCTAATCATTTGGTGACAAGTGTAATGAAGAGTGATGCTTAATACTAGGGGTAACTTTCAATTCAAGGCTAGGAATGACGAGACCCACATCAAGTGAAGGAAGAAAATTAATAAGGTACATGTGTTGTCCCATTCCATGTCAACAACAACACATCCATTCATTGGGAACACTAAAACCCCACAAATTGATGACTCCACCCTGGTCCTTGTAGTTACAATCTCTTGTAATTGAACCTTATTTATTGATTATCCTTCTAGATGTGGAGGAAAACTACATTGATAGATATTGTAAACACCCTATTGATGACTCCATGAAGGTAAGAAATTACATTATGTGTAACTAATTATTCCTGGCCTATCAATTATCCTTCCTAAGGGTCGATGGGTACAAATATAGGAGTAGATGATAATAAAGGGGTTTGACATTAAAGATTGGTGTTATATAGATATTACCCATTTTATAGTGGATAGAAGAAGGAATTGACCTTCCATATAAAGAAAGGAATTATAAATTCTATGCATAGAGATGAAGACATTGATTTTTATCTAGAGTCAAAGATAAATCCAAGATACCAAATTGAATGAGGAAAATAGCTTTTTGGTCATAGTATAGATCAAGGGAGCCACTTCTTAAGTAGTGTATCTTTTGTGGAAAGGGAAGAGGAGTTGTGATCTATTATTAGAGTCCACTATATAATCACATAAGCACTTCAAGAGCACCCTTTGCAAATGGATTTATTTGTAGTTTGATAATGGAAAGTAGAGCCTAAGATTAAGAAGAAGGGAATATTTGAGTAGGCAATGATGAAGAAATTCTAGAATATGTGGATAGAATTGAAGTTTCCTTCTATGTGAAATAAATAATTTGATATTTCAAGCAAAGAGTGGATTCATTCCTCCAAGTTGTTAATTAACTAGGTGACAACGATTCTCAATAATCAATGGACATTGTTGAGAGAAGATAAAACTTATGGAAAATATGTTCTTAAAATATCCATGAGAGCCTTGGTAATTGTAATCGATTACATATTGAGTTAACAAATGAAGCATCTTCTTCTAGTTGGATTTTTCCCATAGGGTTTCTCCAATGTAATTATCTATGTATTATCATGTCTAATTGTAGTATTTCTTGCACCAAGATCATTACATTTCCAATACTAAGATACCATTATAATGGCACCCATATCCCACTCTAAGGATACTGACCTCCTATAGAAGGCATTTTTTTGGTTTGTAGAATTGTGCATGATCATTGGTCCCTAGAATATTCATCTAGGTCTTATGGGCCTCCCCAACCATTATCAAGGCCTTTAGATCCATCCCCATTGTCTAAGGCATTATAATAGCAACCATCTAAGAACACTGACAAACTTGATGGATTCCAAAGTCAAGGTTTGATCAATCACATTTGTAAGAGATAATATAATAGGGACATTATTACTTCATGGTGCCCTATTATATTGCTTGATGTGTCTTCGACCCTTATCTAAGTGGTGAGTTCTAACTACCTACTGTGAGGCATGTGCTTCCATAAACTTATTATAAGGGTGTGTGACCACCCATGCTAAGAAAGCAACCTTTATGATTTTTCCTAATCAACATCACCCTTATGAGTGTATGTTCTCCCATGAGGGGAAAACATGCCACTTTTTTAAGAATTTAAACCCTGGTGTGTACGAGAACAAACCCTAGTTTTTGTTGACTCGATTTACCTCTCATGACCATTGTGTCTTATAATATATTAGCTAAAGTTGTAACTTTAAGAAAGAAGAGTGTTTCTTGTCAGATTGTTAGACCTAAACAAAGAAAAAATCATTCAAGGTAGGCCAATTCGTGACACCATGTTGAAAACCCATTAAATATTTGTTGAATGGGAAAAGGGATTTGGAAAAAGCATTGCTCTAATATTAAATTTGACTAGGTTTATGATAGGGTAGATCGATTCTGCATATTTTATATGTTATCATAACCCAATTTGGAGTATGATTTCTTTAATTTAGATGGTGGAATCCCTTTTTCATAATGCATTTTATTTTGTGTTGGTTAATGATGTCTTATGTGATGTAACTATATTGCACAAATATATAAGGAAAGGCTACTCACTTTCTCCCTTTAATTTTATTTCATTGTTTTTTATGCACTTGGTTATCTTCTAGAGCTTGTCCAAGCTCAAGGTTGAATATGTTGTATTAATATTCCAAGAAGTGGTAAGGTGATAATGAACTATTTTATAGATGGCTATCTTCTTTATATTTCTCTCTTATAAGTTTTAGTTGAAGGTACTTTATAATTCTTAGATAATTATTATGTTGTAGCGCAAGTAGTGGTGAGTGATTTGAAATAGAACAATTGGTTGACGAGAGTGGAGGGGAAATTGGATTGGTTGAATCATCCCCAACAATGCATGAGAAATGGTAGTATCACTATATACATAGTAATTTTCTTCGATATAAATGTTTCCCAGTCTTCTATGTAGGTTTGGTGTCTATTAAATTTTTAACAAAAACTTAATAGTTCATTATTTAGAGACATGCATTTTGTTAGTAAAATCATGGCTATAAAAAAAATATTCAAGAAAGACACATTTATCATGTACGTTATTGGTTTCTTTTCTTCCAAAAATAATCATATAGAAACTTGAGTGCTTAGAGGTTTTTTATGCTCTAAAAATGTGGTGGACCATGCTTTGTCATTAATGGTTCCACCTAGTGTCATCCATGGGTTGTTTGGTGGTTTCTTCTTCTTCTTCTTGGATGACTACTGAAGGTCTCTGCCTCTCCAAAACTTTTCCCGATCTTAGTCAAATTTCCTGTAATGAAACAGGAGTAATAACATATGTCGGGAAGACCTGCATCTCAAAATTTTGAAGAGGTTGAGGGGGATTATTATTGGGATTCGGCATTGGTTGTGTCAATAATAGTGTTTGTCTCAGGGAGCTTGCATTTTGATATTGTAGTGGTTGTTGTTGTGGAATAGGAGGTAAAGGTGGTGGAACAAAACCTGGCAGAAGTTGTGGAGTGTTCTGTGGGAACTAAGGATAATTATGGTTGGACATAGGGATAGGTGGAGCTTGAGGGTTTCCTTGGTTATGTCCTCCTCTCCATCCTTGAAATCAAGGATATTGGTACTGAGTAGACCAGTTTTTCCAACCTGGTGAGTTCCACTGTTGTTATTGATAATAGGGTGGAACTTGAGACTGTAGATCCGGGTATGTGGGTTGATTCCTAGGCTGCCATGGCCTTCTATGTGCATAAGAAGACTCCCTAGGATCTCCACTCCTATAGATGGCTAATAAACCGGGCAATGATGGACATTTTTCAGTCACATGGTCTTCTGTACAGAAGCCACAAACTAAAATATTATCTAATGGGCATCCCCTTGAGGAATGCTTCCTCCTGCATCTTGGGCAATATATGCTCATTGCTGCATTTTCCTCCTCTTGTTTCTTTTTTATTTTTAGGGTGTCCAACTGGGAACCTATTGTGCTTAAGATGTCAGTCTTAAAGTTTTCAAAAAGTTCCCTATCTTTGCTCTCATAATACCACCTGAAATGACTGGTTTTAAGCTTCTATTGTAAGGGTCCCGAACATTCTTTCCTGTTTTGGCTCTACTCCTTGAGTAATTTTTACACATTTCACATATTTCAGCAAATGGTTTATGAGACATGTCACCTAATGCCATCAGGTTAAGCATCTCTAGATATTCTTCTGAAATTCCCTTAAGGAAAAGATCCATGATTGCATCCTCTGGGAGGTCATGGTATTTTGACTTCTAGGAGATATAACCAAATATTTCCATATAATCTTCGAGGGTCTTGTCTTCTAATTGTTTGATTTTAAAGATGTCATTATGAGACTCTTTGGTCTTGCATTAGTCTTGGTACTTCTTAAGAAATATGTCTTTCATGTCTTCCCAAGACCTAATACTAGATTCTCCCAACCCCATGAACCATCTTAGTGAAAAGTCCTTGAGGGTGGCAGGAAAGAGCTTTAGTTTCTGGGCATCTTGTACATAGTTGTAGCTCCTACACAAGATGTCAAACTCAAATAGGAAGGTGTCTGGATATTCGTTGTTTTTACCATAAAAGGTAGGCAGTGTTGAGAGAGGAATATTCTTCATGTTGACATTTGGAGTGGTGTCTAAAATCGGAAACCTGAAGGTAGTCTCGGTTTGGTTTCCAGTTTATTCTTCCTCCCCATGTCTTACATTGTTATGGTCCTCCTGATCATCCATATTGTCTTGGTTTCCAAAAAGAGAGTACCTAGGTGGTTTTATCTTTGAAGAGAACAAGGTTTCCCTTTGATGGAAAGGTCTTCTTATGGATTGGATGTCTGGGACTCTACTCGAGCCGGTTGAGACTATTGGTGCCAAAGTTTTTGTGTCAGTTTGAGAGATAATTACATTGGCTGAACTACCAAACAAAATATTCACATGTTCAGGGTCTATGATATCCTCAAAATTAGAGTCCCCTGGTGGTGGTTTAAAAGCAAAGGTTGCATTTTTTGGTTCTACGGAAGGCTCAAGTGGTCTTGCCTCATATCCTAATATGATTGATGCTTCAATTTCTTGTTCTATAGTGTTCCTTGTGTTAGTCTCTTTAGAGACTATTTTAGCTCTTTGAATTGAGCTAGCTCCTGTCTTTCGGTATCAGTCTGTGGATTTTATAAGCGGAACGTTCCTTCCCTCAAAGAGATCGGAAGGAACCTTGGTTGAAAGGTCTGGTTTATATTTAATGTATATACCTTATGGGTCTCTAGGCCTATTCATGAAAAAAAGAAAAAAAGAAAATCTACCATTGGGTTTCTAGCTCTATTCATGAAAGAAAACAAAAAGAAAAACTACCATTAGGTTTGGGGGAACCTGCTATAGCAGATGTGCAGGTTCTTACCTCTCATCTTAAAGCTCCCCCTCTACCAAGATACTGCTAAGGTCTAGGAATGATCTATCTCCTAACTACTTCTTACCTTAAGACAACTCCTCAGCAATGGCGCCAAAAATGATGGGTGTTATATATGCACTAAAAACACACTAAAAACCCTCAATTAAATTTTCAACCTGGGGTAAGTAAACTTAGAGTTGTAGCAAAATATATGCCAAAGGTAGAAGGGTTGGTAGTAGTATAGTCTAACTAAGGAAGTTGTTATCTAAGGGATAATCTATTCAAGCAAACCTATCTAATGACCAAACCCTACTAAGCAAATTGAAACTATGTAACCGAAGTACTTTTGGGCCAAGGATCAATGGATAATTCTAAGAAAACAAGTAAAAACCCTATTTGAACCAAACTAATTCAACAATAAGCAATAAGCAACTATTTAAGCATAACAATAAGAAAATAACCAAAGCAAACTATTTTAACTTGCCAACCTACATTCAATGAGAAACTGCCCTATAAAGGAAGTAAATAAACAAGCAAGCAACTATTCTACTAAAGCAAGAAAACAAGTAAGCAAAGACAAATAGCTAACCTATTAAAGCAAATAGACAAGTAAGCAAAACAACTAGCTAACCTATTAAACCAAGTAAAAGAAACAACTAACTAACCTATTAAAGCAAGTAAGCAACTAACTACTCTAAGATAGCTTCTACTGCAAGTAATCAAATTAAAACTTCTCATTGAACAACTATATAGCCTAAGAGGCAAGTGGACTATATTCTTAATTCAAAACCATTTCTAATTCATGAAAGGAAATTTATTTAATTGAAAGCAAGAAAGACTAGCAACTAACCTTTAATCTATGATAAACAAACTGTTCTCTAACCTATCAAAGCAAAAGACTATCTATCCTACAGCAGCAATAAAACTATCTTCTAAGATATGAAAGCAAGAAACTATATTTTTTTATCTATGAAAGCAAGAAACTATATCTTTTAACCTATGAAAGCAAGAAAACTATCCTTTAACCTATGAAAACAAGAAAACTATCTTTTAACCTATGAAAACTCAAATATAGTGTTGGTGGTTGTGTGAATGTCTCCGGTGTCATATGATATCTCAATGGCACTTGAAAACAAAGGATAATTCAAGTGGTATAAGCTCAACATTGATCTCAATAGCAAAGTGAAAGGTATGGATTAAACAATCCAATGAGAATTTAGCCATGACATAAACAATCATCAATTACCTTGCATATTCATTTATTAACCATCAACAATATAACGAGATCATGATTATACTTCTACACTATGTAAGAAAAAATCATACTTAAACTCAACTATTAACTAAGAAATACAATTACAATTTAACTCTAGGAAAGAAATTACATAAAATGAAACTATGCTATATCTATTCTAACAATTCAAACTGCAATAAGAAAATGCTTAAGAACATAAATTAAGACATGATATTAAAAATAAAACTACCAAATGTATTAACCAACAACTAAGTAAGCAAGATCTATATAAAATTGAAATAAGCAATCTATCATTAAAAATTGAAATTAACTCTATCCACCCATCAAATCCTTGTCAAAGAAGACCCAAATTAAAACTCTGTTATATTCTAATTAAAACTATGTTTTAAATTGGATTCTAAAATCATAAATAAAGACATAATCTAATATCTAATTGCACATGGGGTTAGTCTAGGGATTTGCAAATCCGTTCCTAACTACAATATCAATGCATGCTAACACAATCCATCATACTAACCTACAAAAGAGAATCAAAGCAATTAAACTATAACAGCGAACTAATTAACACAATGAAAATGCATGTACAGGAAATAAAGAGAACAACTAAACTATAAAATGCATAAACAAACTAAAGAACAGTTACCAGACTATTGGTGGACCCCCCAGCGAGTCGTGGTCACTTTCTAAAATCACACCACGAAGTCAGCAGGTCGATTTGATCATAAAAACTCAAAAACGCAGTTCTTATATAATCTGGCAATGTAAAATAGAAAAAGAGAGTAAAATTGTGTTTCTCTCTATCACACTGATACTTCTAATGCTTAACAATCATCTGACCACCACAATGGTATTTATAATGTTTATAGACCAAGTGGTCGACCACGTGAGGGTCGAACCACTTCTAAATTTGGCAATTCTCATTAAATGATGCCCTAACTGCTGAAACAGAGCGAGCCAATAATCGCCCTCTTGAACAACTAAAATTGAGTTGTCGGAAGTTCAGTAGCTGGAGGGGGCAAGCATGAATAAAGCCCACGTTCATGATTTTCCCATCACTAGCCGCCAATACCATAACCGCCAAGTCGCCCTTCATTTTTGTGCAAGACGCAGTGTTGGACACAGTGTCGTATCAGGTACCAGAACAAGTGCTAGAAGGACTACCAAACTGAGTGTTGGAAGTAGAAACGTGGTGCGTTTTCGCCCTGTAACACCAAAAAACGTGAATCAGATCTTTGGAAGCATAAAAACATGATGAATTATACTCAACACAATCATTAAACACGAATCATACGTACCTAGTATCGATCATACCATTTTAGCATAAAATTCTTCAAAAATCTCCTTCAAAACGTGAAAAACACATATGTACATTCGGCAAAAAGTGTCTAATAACTGTCATAAATTGATCATATCTTGGGCCCAACAAAGATCTAGGACTGTTGATCTGTGGAGAGGAAATTTATTCATTTCGGGATATCGAGAATCGGAGGAGTCGAGGTGCCTCACAATGGAAGTCTTGACATCGCGAAACCCGACGCACCTTTTGGGTTAAGGTTGTGGTAACACCAATGGTCACGTGGAGTGGAGGCAAACGTATAGTGCATGCTCGCATGAGCGGAGCTTAGAAAATTACGTGTGGTCATTAAGTGTTGAAGGTTCCAGCAGGGACAGAGAAGCCATTTCGGCTTGGGAATTTGAGGATCCAAAGACTGGGAGGTCAAGCAAACCCTGCTGAGGTGGGGGTCTGCGTCAAGTGTTATCAAAGCTAACAAAATTTTTTTTCTATAGAGGGAAGACAGAGGATAGTTGTAATCTGAATTTTGCATGGACAGATTGAAACAATGCCGCCAAGGAGATGTCAAGAGAGACCTATGCCCGATCCAGTCGTGGAAAGGGAAATGAGATAACTTCGTGCTCGATTGGATGTTATGGAGACAGCAAAGAGGCAAACACCTGATACTGTAGATATCAATGAGGCCAAAAGTGAGAATGAAGTTGGATCCAAAGAAGAAGTTGTAGTCGAAGATGCTGCAAAGGAACGTATATTCAAAGTTGTTGCAAGAATAGGAGCCAGATAAAAAATGGACATCTTGATGTATGAACGCAACTTAGACATTGAGGAGATGCTAGATTGGTTCAGAGATATGGATAAATACTTTGACTATGAAGATATCGAAGAATATAAGAAAGTAAATCACATTGTCACTAGACCGAAAGGGCATGCAACACTGTGGTGGGATGAACTACAGGCTGGCAGGAATTGAAAAAAGAAAACAAAGAATTAAAATCTGGGACAAGATGGTTGCCAATATGAAAGACAAATTCATACCCAAAGATTACCAAATCAATATGTTTCGAAGAATGCAGAATTTGAGACAGAAAGGGATGACAATGAAGGAATACACTGAGGAATTCTATAGGTTAAACATCAGAGCTGGTACATGAATGGCCTGAGATATGAGATTCAAGATGATATGAGCATGGTTACAATCAAGAATGTAGAATATGCTTATAAGATTGCTTCAAAAGCAGAAGTGAAATTGGCTCAAAAGCAAGGTTAAAGGGGAAGAGGTAGAAGTCAGAGTACAGGCAAAGAAATTGCCCAAGACAGAGTACAGAAGCCTAAGGAAGAAGAAAATAAACCTCATAACCACCCAAAAAGGGGAAGAAGCTCACAAGAAGGACAATATGCCGATAGAAACACTTTTCCTCGAGCAAGAGGAAGAGGAAAAGGCATAGGAGGTGAAATAAAGTGTTTTTTCTGAGGAAAGATCGGACACAAGTCTTTTGAATGTCCCGATAAAAAAAGGGATGGAGGAGGCGAAGCTCACATTTCAGATGCGCAAAGGCAAAATGTTGAAGCAGAATATGCAGAAGGCGGAAGATCCTTGATGATGCAGAAAATTCTCTTGAATCCAGAGAAAGAGATGGAGAATCCAGTCCAGAGGAACAGATTATTTAGGACTACTTGCAAGACCAAGGATAGGGTATGCAAGGTGATTGTTGACAGTGGAAGCACAGATAATCTAGTATCCATAGAGATGGTGGAAAAGCTGGAATTGGAGACAGTTTCACATCCAAGCCCATACAAAGTTTTGCGGTTGCGAAAAGGACATCAGGTAACAGTCACTAAACAATGTTTAGTTGAATTTAATATAGGGGATACATAGATGAGATCTTATGTGATGTTATTCCCATGTATGTCTGTCATCTTTTGCTGGGGAGACCTTGGCGATATGACAGAAATGTTATTCATGATGGAAGAAAGAACACATACACCTTGGAGAAGAATGTTAGGACACATATGTTTCTGCCAATTGAGGACAAGAAGGTGAAAGAAGAAACAAGTAATACTATACTTCTCATGAGTGGGAAGGAACTTCTGGATGAATTCAGGAAAGATGAAGAAATGTAGTTTGTTGTGGTCAGAAACCCTAGATTCATCTTGACCAGTACCTCAATAGATGATCTCCCTGAGGAGATTCAGGAACTACTGGATAATTTCGTTGATATAGTGGTGGATGATTTACATTGTTCGTTGTCGCCCATCAGGAGTATAAGACATCACATTGACCTTATACCAGGAGCAATTTTACTGAACAAAGCAGCGTACAGATTGACGTCATGGGAGAATGAAGAAGTTAAGAAGCAAGTCTAGGATTTGATGGACAAACGGTTGATTAGAGAAAGCTTGAGTCCATGTGTTGTACCAACAGTGTTAAGTCCGAAGAAGGATGGAGGATGGGGAATGTGTACAAACTTGAGGGATATAAACAAAATCACCATCAGGTATAGATTTCCTTTACCCGGGATGGATGACTTGATGGATTGCTTGAGTGGAGAAAAAAAAATTTCAAAAATTGATTTGAAAAGTGGATATCATCAGATTAGAATGAGGGAAGGTGATGAATGGAAGATAGCATTCAAGACGAATGAAGGACTGTATGAATGGCTTGTCATGCCATTTGGCTTGACGAATACGCCAAGTAATTTTATGAGATTGATGAATGAAGTCTTGAAATATTTCATTGGGAAATTTGTGATTGTATATCCTGATGATATGTTGATCTTCAGTAAGACTGAGGAAGAACATTTGAGACATTTAACCCTAGTAATGAGGAGGTTGCAGCAAGAGAAGTTGTTGATAAATCTAAAGAAGTCGTCTTTCATGAAGATGGAAATCATTTATTTAGGTTTTGTGATCTCTTCGAATTAGTTGAAGATGGATCCTGAGAAGGTAAGATCAATCAAAGAGTAGTCGTCGCCAAGGAATATCTTTGAAGTCAGAAGTTTCCATGGATTAGCCAGTTTTACAAGAAGTTTATCAAGAATTTTAGTGGAATTTGTGCATCAATGATGGACACAGTCAAGAAAAGACATAAATATTTTCATTGGATGGAGAAAGCGAAGAAAATTTTCAAGTTGTTGAAGGAGAAGATAATTGGACAGCCAGTTCTGGTTCTGCCAGATTTCAGTAAGACATTTCAAGTGAGATGTGACGCAAGTGGATTTGTGATTGGAGTAGTCTTAAGTCAAGACAATAAACTGGTTGCATACTTCAGTGAGAAGTTGAACGAGACCAATATGAAATATTCTAAGTATGATAAAGAGTTTTATGCAGTCATACAAGCATTGAATAAATGGAGGCACTACCTGGTTCCAAAAGAGTTTGTTTTGTATAGCGACAACCAAACCTTATAGTTTATAACCAGACAAGAAAAATTGAACCAGAAACATGCAAAATGGGTTGAATTTATGCAGAACTTTACTTTTGTTATAAAGCACATTTCTAGAAATGCTAACAAGGTTGTTGATGCATTGAGCAGCAAATGTTTTATTATGCAGTAGTTTCATGTGAAAACCTTAGGTTTTGATAGCCTTAAGGAAATGTACAGAGACGATTCAGATTTCAAGGACACTTATGAAGCATGTGAGAATCTTGTTCTGAGAGATAGAAGCCAATGGATTGAATATTTAATTTAGGATGGACTATTGTTTAAAGGAAATCAATTATGTATCCCGAAGAGTTCTATGAGAGAAAACTTTTGAAGGAAATACATAGTGGGGGATTGGTTGGACATTTCGTCCATGAAAAAACATTTGCGCAACTGAACAGTTTGTATTATTGGCCAGGGATGAGGATTGATGTCAAGAAATTTGTCAACAGATGTAGAATTTGCTAGCATGCAAAGGGGAAAAGATAGAATACAGGGTTGTATCAACCATTTCCAATACCAGAGAGGTTGTGAGATGCGGTAAGCACGGATTTTGTGTTGGGACTGCCGAGGACATAGAGAGGTTGTGATTCCATATTCGTGGTAGTCGAAAAATTCTAAAAAATGGCACATTTCATTCCATGTCAGAAAACTAGTGATGCAACACACATTGCAAATATGTTTTTCAAAGAAGTTGTTAGACTTCATGGGTTACCCAAGAGTATTGTTTCGAACAGAGATACCAAATTTGTTGGTCATTTATGGAGGACACTATGGAAAAAGCTGGGGACAAATTTCTCTTTTAGCTCATCATATCACCCTCAGACGGATGGAAAAACTGAGGTAGTAAATCGAAGTTTGGGAGACTTATTGAGAAGTTTAGTAGTTGAACACCATAGTTAGTGGGATCAAATTCTGCCGCAAGAAGAATTTTCATATAATGACTCACCTAACCGGAGCATAGGACAGATCCATTTCAGATAATGCATGGAATGCAGCCAAGAGGAGTATTTGAGTTGAGAGACTTAGAGTAGAATGAGCATAGGAGTGTTAGAGTGGAATATTTTTCAGCAGAGATGCAGGAGCTCCATAGTAAGATTAAAGAGCGGTCGCAGAGTTCCAACCAGGAATACAAGCATAGAGCAGATCAACACAGGAGAGAACTTAAATTCAAAGTGGGGGATTTGGTCTTAGCACATATAAGGAAAGAAAGGTTCCCAACGGGAACGTATAATAAGTTGAAGATGAAAAAGATAGGGCCGTGTAAGATTCTGAGAAAATTTGAGGCAAATGCTTATGAAATAGAATTTTTGGATGATGTGGGAATATCACTCATATTCAACATAGTATATCTATACCCTTACAGAGCAAATGAAGCGAGAGGAGAATAAAATCAAAAATAATTCCAGTGGGTCAAACATATGTCTGTAGTTGAAAATCCACAGATGGAAAAGATCATTGATCATAGAGTTGGTAAGAAGACCCGAAGAAGACATATTTTGAATATTTAGTAAAGTGGAAAGGACACCCGATTGAGGATGCCAGTTGGGAAAGTGAAGCATATATCCAAAGACATGGAGAGATGGTGCAGGAGCTCATGGACAGGAGTCCATAAATTTTTCAGCCAGAGGAGTATGATGCAAGAGCATCACAAGAAAGCGCAAAGTGGAGGAGAGTTGGATACACACCATCACGCATTTTGAAGACGTTTTGAAATTTAAAGATGAAACATTAATGTAATAGCTGGGAGGATGTAATTACTCTTAAATGTTTTGGGGATTGTAATGCAGATCTTGAGTGTTTCTCTCATATTTCAGTTGAAGGAATTTAATGTAATAAATGTAAATTAGTTGCAGTCTTTAATTTTGATAAGATAGCTTAGAGTTGTAGGAGGGAAAACTCAAGAAAGCTCCCTCATAGATGTATTGTATTATTATCATTCTCAATTGTACGAGTAGAAGTTGTAGAGCAAGAGAGCATATGAGAGCAAAGAAGAACGGAGATTGTAGAAGTTGTTCGAGCAGATAGTTGTTGCTATAGAAACCATGTACAGAAGCACTTGAATTAATATAAGAATGCTTTGATTCAAGCTCATGGTGTTGTTATGGTTACTGTTTGCATCTATTGAATGGTATGTTTATAGTTTTCTCATATACTTTGTTATGCTTTTGTTTCAATGCTTTATGTGTATGATTTCATGTTGAATGTATGAAGTCTGTGAGAGGGAGAGTATAAGTTCCAATTGCTTCTCTTCCTGAGAATTCCTGCAAGGAGTGCAGTGAAGGTCCACAAGGAGTGCGTTGACGAGATTCTGAGTTTTATCTAAGAAAATCTCAAGAGAGATAAAGTTGTTCTTATACCAATAGAAGTGCAAGTATACCACAAATCCTTGCAAGGTGTGCGCAGGCCAAGTCAAAGTCTTAGACTTTTCCAACCCAAGGAAGCGGTTGAAGAACTTTTGTCGCAAGGAGAGCGTAGAGTTGGAGTGTTTGGATAATCAGGGATTATCGTGAAGGCCACAAGGAGTGCGTGCAAGAATTCCTTAGAATCATTGAGTCACGGCGAGAATCAAGCTCAAGAGAGATAGATACTTGGAAAGTTCAAAGGAAGGACGAGGGTTGAAGTCACCTCGCAGAAACCAAGCTCAGGAGGAAGGATGCCAAGTTATTTGGCCAAGAGTCTTTGAGATCCTTAATGGACAATTGAAATTCTCAGAGGGAGAAACACTAATTTTCTGTGGACCGTTGGATCCAGTAGACCATCGGAGAGGTTAAGACCGAGTGTCTTTAAACACTCGCAAGATCAAGAGAGATAACAATCGTTAGATCCCGAGGAGTGTGAATCGTCAATTGGATGCTCTGAAATATCGGTATTTCAGGAGTCAGGAATGTGAAGGAAGTTGTTTTTGGGAATCGTGAGTCGTGAAATCCAAATAAGAGAAGGAAGGATCTAGAGCGTTGGATCACGGGAATTCAAGACCATCGATCTGACAAAGAGGTCATTGTGATTTCGGATTTCGGAAGAAGGGGAGAGTGCCACTTCACAAATCCCCGATACACAAATTCCCGACGCAATCTGGACTGTCAGATAGCAGGAGATTCAGGATCGTTGATATGTGGAGAGGAAATTTCGGCATTATGGGATATCGGGAATCAGAGGAGTCAGGGTACCTCACAACGGAAGTCTCGACATCGTGAAACCCGACGCGCCTTTTGGGTTAAGGTTGTTGTCACATCGGTGGTCATGTGGAGTGGAGGCTCCCGTCTAGTGCATGTTCGCGTAGGCAGAGCTTAGAAAAGGACATGTGGTCATTAAGTGTTGAAGCTTCCAATAGGAACCGAGAAGCCATTTCAGCTTGGGAATTTGAAGATCGAAAAACCGAGAGGTCAACCAGACCCTGCTGAGGTGGGGGTCTGCATGAGGTGGTATCAGAGATAACAACTTTTGTTCTCTATAGAGGGAAGACAGAGGACAGTTCTGATTCAAATTCTACGTGGATATATTGAAACAATGCCTCCAAGGATATTTCAAGAGATACCTATGCCCGATCCAGTCGTGGAAAGGGAAATGAGAGAACTCCGTGCTCAATTGGATGCTATGGAGACATCACAGACGAAAACACCTGATACTGGAGATATCAATGAGAATGAAAGTGAGAACGAAGCTGGAGTCGAAGAAGAAGTTGCAGCCGAAGATTTTGTAGAGGAACATCTATTCAAAGTTGTTGCAATAATAGGGGTCAGACAAAAAATGGGCATCCCGATGTATGAAGGCAACTTAGACGTTGAGGAGATGCTAGATTGGTTTAGAGATCTAGATAAATACTTCGACTATGAAGATATCGAAGAAGATAATAATGTAAAGCACACTATCACTAGACTGAAAGGGCATGTAGCATTGTGGTGGGATGAACTGCAGGATGACAAGCGTTGCAAAGGAAAACAAAGAATTAAAATCTGGGACAGGATGGTTGCAAGATTAAATCCAAATTCATACCCATAGATTACCAAATCAATCTGTTTCGAAGAATGTAGAATTTGAGACAGAAAGGGATGACAGTGAAGGAATACACTAAGGAGTTTTACAAGTTAAACATCTGAGCTGGTCATCACGAGACTGATGATGAAAAATTTTCCAGATACATGAATGGCCTAAGATATGAGATTTAGGATGAGATGAGAATGGTGAAAATCAGGAATGTAGAAGATTCTTATCAGATTTCTTCAAAGGAAGAAGTGAAATTGGACCGAAAGCAAGGTCAAAGGGGAAAAGTTAGAAGTCAAAGTAGAGGCAAAGAAATTGCCCAGGACAGAGTACAGAAGCCCAAGGATGAATAAAAGAAACCTCATAACCACCCAGAAATTGGAGGAAGCTCACAAGGAGGACAATATGTCGATAGGAACACTTTTCCTCGAGCAAGGGGAGGAAGAGGAAGAGGCAGAGGAGGTGAAATAAAGTGTTTTTTCTGTGGAAAGATTGGACACAGGTATTTTGAATGTCCCGATAAAAAAAGGGATGGAGGAGGCAAAGCTCACATTTCAGAAGCGCAAAGGAGAAATGTTGAAGAAGAAGATGCAGAAAGCGGAAGATCCTTGATGATGAGGAAAATTCTCTTGAAGCCAGAGAAAGAGATGGAGAATCCAGTCTAGAGGAACATCTTATTTAGGACTACTTTCAAGACCAAGGATAGGGTATGCAAGGTGATTGTTGGCAGTGGAAGCACGGATAATCTAGTATCCACAGAGATGTTGGAAAAGTTGGAATTGGAGACAGTTTCACATCCAAGCCCATACAAAGTTTTGTGGTTGCAAAAAGGACATCAGATAACAGTCACTAAACAGTGTTTAGTTGAATTTAAGATAGGGGGATACAGAGATGAGATCTTATGTAATTTTATTTCCATGGATGTTTGTCATCTTTTGTTGGGGAGACCTTAGAAATATGATAGAAATGTTATTCATGACGGGAGAAAGAACACATACACCTTGGAGAAGAATGGTAGGACACATATGTTGTTGCCAATTGAGGACAAAAAGGTGAAATAAGAAACAAGTAATACTATACTTTTCATGAGTGGGAAGGAACTTCTGGATGAAGTCAAGAAAGATGAAGAAATGCAGTTTTCTGTGGTGAGAAAACCTAGAGTCATCTTGCCCAGGACCTCAATAGATGATCTCCCTGAGGAGATTCAGGAACTGCTGGAGAATTTCGATGATATAGTGGTGGATGATTTACCTTGTTCATTGTCGCCCATCAGGAGTATAATCCATCACATTGACCTTATACCAGGATAAAGTTTACCGAACAAAGCAGGGTACAGATTAACATTGCAAGAGAATGAAGAAGTTAAGAAGCAAGTTCAGGATTTGATGCAAAAAGGGTTGATTAGAGAAATCTTGAGACCATGCATTGTACCTACAGTGTTAAGTCCGAAGAAGGATGGTGGATGGAGAATATGTACAGAATCTAGGGCTATAAACAAAATCACCATCAGGTATAGATTTCCTTTACCCGGGATGGATGACTTGATGGATTGGTTGATCTTCAAATTTTTTGATGGATTTCACATCCCAAATGCAATCCACTGCATGCATAGTTGGCGATGCTAATTTAGGAAGATATTGACTAATATACACTATGTATTGATATACCATATATCCCTCCACCATAGAACCCTAAGGACGTTCTCTTTGTCTAACCAAATCCTTCAATGATTTCAAGTGCCTCTCCACCATCCACATTGACCTTGTGTGTATAGGTCCACACATTTCAATCTCCTCAACTTGGTGTATGAGTTAGTGTTCTTATGAATTGAAAAATGTTGGAGGTATATACTTTTGCATTTCACACATTGGCCGAGGAATTTCTCTATTCCAATACTTTATGTCATCTTCATGGATTTCTTTCAACGACAACCAACTACATGAGATCATGACACAAGAAAATAAAATGTTTCAACATAACATAATATATATTACATTACAAGTAAAACACATGTCATTAAGTACAACAACAAATTGAAAGGACATTTTGCATATAAATCACAACTACTTACCTCATGTATTTTCCAAGATCATATATAACTTGTTTGAAGTTGTTGTCAAAGTCGTTTGGGAGAGATAGCAGTAGAACATACTATAACAAAAAAAATGAATCGTTATTTGTTTCGACCAAAGTAGACAAAAAAATTAAAAAAAATAAAAGATGTATAAGGCCAATATATAAATATGTATACCAAAATTATTAACTTAATGAAGGTATGCCAATCATGTGTTTTTACCCCACCAAATTCACCTTTCTTCGTTAAGATATTATTTATGTTTGAAGCAAAACCAGTGGGAAATTTAATTCTTTGAATGACCCCTTTTACTTCATTTCTTTGTTTCTTTGTTAATAACCATGGAAGGTTATTTCGGTCTCCATCTCTATTTGATCAAATCACACTTCGTATTGCATGAATTTCTTCATGAATGTCAGTACAAATTTTGACAATTTTTTCTTTATCCCTCCTACCATCTATGATTCACCATAATGTTTATTTCACATACTTCCTGATATTAATTGCATCAAACAAATGAGTTATTTTTATCTCCTCATAGTAGGGAAACCTCATGAATTGAGTGGGATAAAATTTCATTCCTCTTGGAAGCCCATTATTAATACCTTCATGATGGCGGCCTTCATGAAGCATAAAAGAAATCACAACAATAATTATCAAATACGGTAAACTAAATTCAATCATTAAAATAAAAATTTAAAACATTACATATATGATACATAAATAAATCATGTACCTTGACGATTTCTATTATATTCCAACCTCCATAGGTGAGGTGT
Source organism: Picea glauca (assembly GCA_000966675.3). NCBI lineage: Eukaryota > Viridiplantae > Streptophyta > Pinopsida > Pinales > Pinaceae > Picea > Picea glauca. The sequence continues at coordinate 336,401 of JZKD02S1692762.1, read as the reverse complement.
CATTCTTCGTGGTTTTAAACCAGTCTCATCGTTCCCCTTGAAAAGATGTTTTTCTGTAGTATGATACCTATGCTTCTTAGGGAGGAGGTGCCTATACTCATCAAACACCACCTCTCCTAAAATTTGTGAATGATGATACATCATCTTAGGACCACAAACTAGACATGCAAATTTACCCTTTGTTTGAAGACCTGCAACAGATGGATTAATGTCAATTATACGATGAGATTTTTTAAAAATTAAGCACGCAGCATGATATCTTTAAAAAAATATATAGTATATTTAAAGACTAATAGAATGCTACATACCACAAAAATGTGTTAGTCTTGGGGCATCATGAATTCTTCTCCCCGATTGGTTTGCAGATGTCATACATAGTGATGCCAGACCATAACTTTAGTAGCTCATCGATAAGAGGCTTGATATATACATTCATATATTTAACTTCGTACTTACCTAATTGTTTGAAATTACGCATAATTACTATAACCATGATATGTATATATAAGTAAATAAATAAACAAAAGATATTATGAAAAAAACAAAACAAATGAAAATGTTACATTCAAAAAATCAACGTAAACAAATACCTGGAACAATCATTGTCAACATTATGTGCTCCCTTTTTTGATGCATTTTGAAGTGCAAGGGTGTACGGGGTGGCAGGAGCGGGAGGGGTCATCATATTCCCACGAGGAAATCAAGTGCTTTCTTTTCATTGGAACCTGGGCATCGCTACAAATAATCAAGCTGAAGCCTATGCTCTGTACCAAGGTCTTCATCTCGCCAAAAGCAGGAACATACACTCCCTTTCGGTGATTGGGGACTCCAAGATAATCATAGGACATGTACGCAAAGGGTCCCACCCCCCAAATATCCACTTTAAAGCCATTCTCCAAAGAATTTTGACAACTCTTAAGCTCTTCCACAATATCTCCCTTTTCCATGTCCTCCGATGAAATTCCTCTGGCCGACGCTCAAGCAAACCTGGCAATTGATCTGGAGCAAGGCTCATTAGTGGTTAATTGACTTACTCTCTACACACCCATCCCATGACTTTAGACTTCTAGCAGTCATCTCCTCTGCCCACTCAACACATCGTCTAGGCCACAGTGACGAAATGGTCCACGGTCTGGGTCGTATGTCCTTGCGGTTTCAAATCCCTTCCTTCAACACCTAACCACCCTCCCCCTCGCCTCAGCATATGGCTTTTCATCCCCCTCCACCTGTCCCACCTTACCTCTTGACACCTTGGCACCCACTCCCTCACCTCAACGCGTGTCTTGTGGCACCTTATCTACCCCTCCCCCGACTTGGGAAGTCTTTTCGACGTACCTTGGACAGCTCTTGTGCATGGAAGCGAAGACTGGAGAGAGGCGAACCCATTCAGCATGACTTCTAGAACGTATTGTGCATTAAGTTCAGGCGAGGTGAAGGATCCGAGCATCATAAGTGATCATAGCTGCAATTCGTGGCAAATCCTGGGAAATTGGTTAAGTTCCCTGAATCAATCAAGGATGATGGCCCATATTATAATAGGAGAGGCTCATATTGTTGGAATTCTCATCCCTGTGAAGAAAAAATTTGTGTCCACTCCTCATAAGTGCACTAATACCTGTGTATTCCAGTTGGATAGAGTAAGGAATTTAGGCAAGATGAACAGGCAACCACCAAGAACGGTTTCAGTGGAAGAGCATGAGGAGCTGGTAAGCATGGTCTAGACTCTCTAATTGCAGCTCAGGGCTCTTTCTACACAATTTTTATCCATCACATAGATCACCATCTAGCACAGGAGTGAACAGCAAAGAAACATGGATGAGTGTGAAGCTCTAAGACAACAAATAGAGGCACTCTAATTGGTGGTTGGGCCTGCGTCACCCACACCCTCCCCGAACACTTTCATATCTGATGAGGCCTCCTTTCCAGGACCATGCTCTTGAATGGACCTCAACCTGTGGCCTCCAACAAAGGCAGACTTCCCTGCACCGGACCATACCAAAATTTAAGTGTATGCAGTGTTTTTTTATGTTATTACTAGGATCTTTTTGCATGGTTTTCACCATAGCAACTCAAATAGGCTTTAGCGTTTTAGTAAGCATTATCCCTACTCTTCATTTCCTTCTTGGAGAATTCAGGGGAGTAAATTTTGAATTTTGCAACTTTTATAACACAGACCATGTACTCTTCCTGCGTTTCTTCGCAGTTTTTTAATATATTTTTGCCCAGTTTCTGTTAAAAAAAAAAATTATGTGTTCCCTATTTATTGACATACAAGGAGGAATGTTATTGTTGATAACAAAAATATGCCACACTGATAAAATAGACATAATCTCTCTGAATGGATTAACACTGTCAGTTTCCAATGAAATCCTAACATTACGAGGTTCATCTTTGAAATCTTCCCATTTTTCCTCAATTTCCCTAAATGCATATCCATTAGCAGATATTCGAAGAACACCATCTCCACTTCTATTGCATGCATGGTAATCCGTAAATTGTGCTATGCTTTCACACCTAAACAATCGTTGCAAACGTGGAATTATGGGAATATGATGAAGAACCTTTCAAGGCACCTTTTTGTTACTTGATCGGTTCAATATATACTAATAAGACATTGTGGGCATTCTGTTTTCGAAGCATGTTTTCCATAATATATAATATGATCATTAGGACATGAATCTATAGTTTGATAATCCATTCCAATGTGTTTCATAATGGCATGCAAATCTCGATATGTGCGAGGTAAAATATTTGATGATGGTAACAAAATATCACCTAACAATCTACAACATAACAAATAACTAGTTAATGTAAAGAATATTAATCGTAAAAATTGTATTCTTATTTTACACATTAATTAACACTAAAAAAAAATAGAAAAAAGTCAACATTTATGTATATGAGATGAAACATATTACATACCTTAGGATCTGTGTCATACAAGTGTTCAACAAATTATTCATAACCTTTAAGTTCACTAGAAGCAATGTAGCGGAGAGAAGATTTGCTCTTGAGCCTTCATAAAGTCGTTTATTTTCCTTTTCTAATATATTTTCATCATAAATACCATCACTATCCCCATCCTCATTTGGCTGAGCAAACAAATCTTGGATCATTTGATTTTTCCCATCATCTTCTTCCAAGGGATCATTAACTTGATTTTTCCCATCATCTTCTTCCATGGGATCATTAACTTGATTTGTCCCATCATCTTCTTCCATGAGATCCTCATTTGCTTGATCATGTTCCTCAGCTTGTACAACATCATTTTTATTACTATTGGTGCAATATTCTGCAGAAAGTTAGAGGGAAACTCTAACTTTGTAATTACAAACAATCATGCAAAATTAGTGTGTATAACAAATATTCAAACAATATATATACATCTATATAATTTTATATAAAATCGACAATATAAAAACAGATAATGAATATATAGCTAATTACCACAGGACGATATTCATTTGATTCCCCATCAATGTGCCCATATTTCCTACAATGTTTTTTAGCTATTTCTATTAAAATTATTATAGGACGTGTAGTGCAACATCTTTTGCAAGGGAAATAACATCTACCATCACCCTTTTCACCCTCTTAACTTTTTTTCCCACCTCTAATATTCGACGACATTCTTCCATACAAAAATACCCTTTATGAACCGTCGTTGTTATAGCAACATTGTCGCAACATATCTAATTTGCAAAATATTTATAGATATGTTTTTCATCACAAGAGAAACGAACGTTGACCAAGTCAATGTTGACTTTGTCAAACAGTGTAACGGTCATCATTGGATTGTCGCTCTTGTGACGATAACCAAAGGTCATCGCAAGAGAGACGGGAGTCCACTATATTCACATTCGTCTCTCTTGAGACATATAGCTGGTTTCATCTCAAGAGCGACGAATGCGGGATGGATTTATAAAAAAATTGAAAAATTCAACTCTTTATCTTCAATTTTGCGACAAAAGGGTACTTTCACCTTAGGGTTTAGTCTCTACCTCTCGGTTTCAATTAGATCAAACTTCAATATTGGATGCATTTGAGAGTCCATAGCTCTAGAATGGTAAAGGCACTAATCTAGAAGCAACTCTTGTGGTGAAAGTGAATGATAAAACCTCTTTTTCAAATCTCTCAAGTGTTCTACTAAATATATTGACTCTAACCCTAGAAAACTCACTATATTATTTTTTGTTGTTATAAAATTTTGCTACAGCCATCTAAAACTACATTAAATTTATGCATACACTCATCTAAAGGTGGCCTAACTTGTTCAGAAATTTCCTCTAGAAATTGGATAATTTTGTGCTTGATGAATGTTTAATTTTCATGTTAAATTGTTACATATATGAGAACTAATTGTTTCTACTATTGAAAATTATTCATTGTTGTTATAAGATTGGTTTGATGTTGTAATTTGCAACAGCCATATCTTCATAACTTGTCTAGTGTCTAAAAGAGTTCATTATTGCATACTTTAGCTTGGAAGTTGTTATATATATGTTGCAAATTGTTCTTGTTTTAGGAAGGTACAACAAACTACATCACAACCTCTCTTTCCTATACCTAGACCAACTAATCGGTGATCAAGATAGGGGGCGGTAGGCTTGGTTACTAAACTTTCTATTTGATCCCTTGAGGTCACTAGGGAAGCCTCCCTTGTGGTGGACCTATCCCATCACTAAAATGAGGGAATATCCTACTAAGATGACAATGGTATTTTCTTCCATAGTTACACAATATTTGGGGATCTTGTGGTGGGATTTTCACAAGTATGAATATTGCGATAACATTTTGGCACCATTGCCAGGGAGGATTGAGTCATTCTCCTCATGAAAAATATTTGGTGAGTTTTATCCTGAAACCCTTATCTTACAAGTTTACTTGGCGAATCCACTGAGGTTATTTCCCTCAAATTCCTTTGATGATCCTAGAGGGACCATCTAGCGACTCCACAAAGCTCAAGGAAGTACACTAACCCTCCTAAGACCTACAAGAGAAGGGTTCCTCACAACTCACCTGTAATTAAATCCTTGTTCGATGGAAACCTTCCTCTATCTCCAATAGCTCAAAAGCAATGGGTATCCAATATATTTAATCCTTTAGATATGTATTCTATCCTAGGATACCCTTGAGAGATGCATCCTTATTTTGAAGAGTGGTTTCCCAAGTTATCTGGTAATGATGTGACTATTGTCGAAGAGCAGTTGGATAACTTTTAAGCATTTTTCCAACTTAATCCTATGTATGATGATATTAAATATGTGGTGATGAAATTCTTCTCATTCACTTTCTCTAATAACACTAGGACATGATACAATAGTCTACATAGAAAAAGTATTAAGATCTAGGACCAATTTGAAGAAACCTTTATGAAAAGATAGGGTGGTAAGGAAGACCCTAACTTCTTGTTGTTGCTACTTACTGAAATAAAGAAGATAGAGAATGAAATTGTCAAAGAGTTTGATGTCAAGTTTGAAAATTTTCTCCAACAAATACCTAACAACCTTCACCCCAGAAAGGATCATCTCCTTTTCCTCTATGTTAAGGCCTTCCCAATACATTTTGGGTTCATGCTTGGGGACAAGACTCCAAAGACCATTGAAGAGGCCCAAGAAATGGTTGCAAAAATTGAGGCTAATATTTCATAGTACAAGGTAGAACATTTCTATGCCCCAAGAGCCAAGGCTAAGATAAAACCAAGAACATTAAACAATTTTGAGCCCACTCAAGACATTTGTACTCCATGGGCACAAAGGATTGAAGAAGCAATAAATGACCTCACAAAAAATCAAACCCTAATGATGAACAAGATCATCAGTTTGGAGAGGGAACAACAAAAATCCATCAAGCCTCCTTTTAGGGGCCAACCTCGAATATCAAACCAATCATGGAAACCAAGGGACCCAAACGAACGAAGGGTCCCCAACACTCTAGATCCTTCAAATTTTATAATTCAAGAAGAGACTCCTTGGTATCTACCTTATGGGAATTCACATTGGAAACATGAGTGCCCAAGGAGTAATAGGGAACCTAATCACATGAATGTCTTTGATACCATAAACTCTATGTTTTCCATATCTCCCCAAGAGTGCCTCAATATCACACCAGAACAACTTGAGGAGGGCAAGAGATAAGCATCCAGGAGGGATAGGGTGGATGTCATAAACAATATGATCAAGGGAGAAGCTTAGGAAGAGAGAATTGTAAGTGTACGATAAAAAAATAAATGCACACCAAGCTCGTCCTGATGACCCTATATTCCCTCGACTAAGACCTCCACCACGACCTACAGACAATGTTCCTCCTAGTTCCACTTTGCCAAAGATTGATTGCATAGACTTCAATATTGAAATAAATGGCATCTTGGAAAAGAAAAAAATACATGTCCCTCTAACATAAATCATTAAGATCCCTTCAATGAGAAGAAAAGTTGAGAAATTCTTTAGAGTACAAGGGGGAACCTGTAGACCCTCATGTGATGTTGAAATATAATCATTTCAAACCACACTATGATGATCAACCACCTTTCTACATTTTTTACAGATGAACACTAAGCGTTTGAATATTTGTATGCTTGACTCAAGGGTAGGTGAAAATGTTATGGCCCTTGAAAGTAATGATACAACTAGGACTAGAAGTCACAAGGCATTATATAAATTTATTTGGGATTGAATCCAAGGTTATTTCCACATATGGTGTGATAGAAAATTTGAAGGTTCACCTTGATCAATATCCTGAGATATTTTTCCTTATGGAAATTGTGGTCGTAGATGTCCCAGATGTCTAGGGAATGCTCTTGTCTAGAAAATTTGTTGCAATGTTTGGTGGTACCTTACAAACGAATTTGACTTATGTTACTATACCAATGGATGATGAAACATATTCCCATCTACCAACCTACCAATGGAAAGGTATCATATTGAAGAAATTGATCTTGACTCTAAAATTGAGGAATCCCTGGCGGAACTCCCTGATAAGTTCAAGGAGTCCCCTCCGAAATTTTTCCCAAATGATCTCCCTTATGCTCAATGTGGCCTAAAAGTGAGGATTATCAGCAACAACTAGATAGATACAAAGACAAAGTAGTTGGATTCGTCGCAATATTAAACAAGGGTGAAAAAAAATCGTTGATCAGATTGAGCCATGAAGATGTTATTACAACATAATCCCACCTCCTCCCTCGAAGAAATACACTAGGTTAATCCAAGAAACAGTTTATCTCAAAGGAGGGGATTACAAACAAGGATAATTGGTCTTAGAGTGGGATACAAGGAAGGCCCATCCTGATACACGAAGGGAGTTTGGAACATTTTGGCTTGGCCCCTATAGAATTGAATAGAAGTATGTCAATGATTTCTACTACTTATCTATGTTGCAGGGAAGGAGATTTCCACTAGCCATTAGTGGATCCCTTCTCAATCCCCATCATGGGGAAGAGACTTGACTTCCTGGAACTAACATAGATTAGTGTAGGTAGGGAATTTTAATTTTTCATTTCATTTGTATATATCTTGCATCATGCATCCATGATAGTATAGGATTGCATCTTTTTTGTATATATTGCATTTTCATTTATATATATAATGAATACATGTTAGGAAATTACACTTAATAATTGTATATTGTTGCTATATCATTATGTAGCTTAGTGACTATTTTTTCTTTTCAGCATGGTTTTGGATTTATCACTAACTCCGTTGGATCACATCCACCAGTTGATAATTCTAAAGGGTGTTTTTTTTGAAGTGGGTGCAGGATTGTGGGTCTTGGACAACCAAAGATGTTGAGGTTCTCATGTGCTCTACGGTGAGCACATGTCCCCATGTTGGAGCCAAATGTTAACCCCCATGCCTAGGGGTAACTAGAGGAGACCATGTCTCGTGGCGTGTAATGGAGAACATGATCCCGACCATGATGACGATCAACATGTCCACAAATGGAATCCCAACAACCCCCCTCATTCACCTTTACAGCTACAGTTGAACCAAGGCTTATCACATCCAAGCAAACCAATGTATGGAATATGGTAAGCCATCATCACCATGAGGTATGTTAGTCCATTTTTCATGCAAAGTGTTGTGTTTAATTTTTCAAGCATGTGGATGAGGGTCTTTGGTTGAAGTTGGATAATGGATCACTGGCTTGGGAAATTGTGTTAGTTTCCTTGTTTCTCCTTGGTGGTCAGCTTCTATGCCCTAGTCCCATATTGTCACCACCTAGGGAAAAGGGGTACTACTGGGGGGGCTCACAAGGGTAATGTTTTGTTCCCCACAATACTTAACACTTTCCATCCTAGACCCTCTCATAGTGTACTAAAATTCAGTAATGGGTCATGGTCCATTCCCTCATGATAAGAGGGGTTGAAGGGCCATAGTTTGATTTGTATCTGCTACTAAAAGAATAAGAAAATGATGCTAAATAAATAAAGGAATGATAGCAAAGGACTCTCAAAAGCCAATCCAAACTTGAGTTCTACCCTTTCTGTGCTCACCCTAGTTCTAAGCAATGATGTTATATCTTGAAACCTTATAAAGTGGAATTGCAAATATGATAAGAGGACAAATAAAAAGGTAGATAAATGGGTTAGGAAAAAATGGCACTTAAAACTGGTAACTCAAGAGAAATCACACCCTCCACAAAGGTGCTCATAGAAATGGATTAAATGACACCATAAGACATGAAGTAATCCCTAAAATCATATCACTTTCACACTTACTCTAGGAGGGTTTATTTATTTCCTTCTTCTCTATGGACCTATCCTTCTACCTGGGTTATTTTATTTCCTATCTACGTTGGCACACCTAATAGGGTTGGATGAAGACCCTCCCATACATAAACTTTTCAACTCACATGGGGTCCTGGGGTGGTATGATGCTTGAAGGGGATACTGAGGTGAATTGTTTACATGGATTGTATCTTAAGTTACATCTTACTTTGCATACTTTAAGGACTAATGTTTCTTATGAACCATGGCTAACCTTGTCTTATACTTTGTTTTTCCTTGGATGGCCCTAACACAGTTCTTTGAGGGATGTCCTTGGCTTGTACGCAAGACATGACTTTATTGTAGGACCTTGGCACGTGTGATGGAGATAAGTGGTTCATCCAGTGACTCATCACCCTCAGAAATCATCTCTCACATCCTTGGAACCTTGTATGATGGACAGGGGGGATTGGTATGAATAGATTCAGTCATGATGGCACATAAATGGGTTGGAAGCCTATAGGATAGGAAAAGTACCCCATAGCTTATTTTTCACTAGGAACAAGGATGTTGTAGCAGCAGACAATCAAATACATTGCAGAGACGAGATGCATCTCCCCCAATCCTAGTCACAGCGCTTGGATCTAACCTTGGCCCTATTTTGGTGATGACATCATCTTCTAGGGCTTGACGCAAATAGGGTTTGATGGATACCTGAGGTACGGATGATGGATGGCATGGTTTTGGGTGAGGAGAGACATCACTTTTTCCCACCTCACTTTGGATTGGTGCCACATGGACTTTGGAGGCCTCCTCCTTTTCCAAGACGGCTTGACATCTCACACGTGTGGCCTATTATGATTTATTTTTTGCATGTTAGCATTTGTAAAGGGTTAAATGAGGGGTGGGCCCCACTTGGATCATTGCTATGTTATGTTATGTGGAAAAAAGCGCTATCCTAGGCTCATATATAAAGGCTAGAGCTCACTTACATTTTATAATCATATTTTCCTCACCATTGTGGAGGAGTACTTCTAAAAATTTTGGCCCCTTGGGGGTTATTAGTCTTTCTCTCTCATGTGCTATGCTTGGAAAGGATCTCGTGTGGATGGTTTATTGATTTTGGATGGATATTTGTACAATTAGGGTTAAATGCTCATGGTTTATTTGATGAAGTAAGTAATTTTTTTCAATTCTAATGTATGTTGTTTATGTAAATGGTGAAATTGGTATTTGTTGCAAGAATTCTTGTTTATTGAAACCCTAAGAAAGGAACATAAGTGCTTCTTCCTCTCACAAAGTTTTACTTGTCCAAAATTTGTGAATTTTCCTTTCTAGGGTTAGAACCCTAAAGCCTTAAAGCGTTGGCACTTTAGGATTTTATCCCTAGACAATTAATCTTTTACCTAGTTGAAGCTACAAGAAGGGAGAAACAATATCTAGGGCCCAAAAGTACTTTCACCCTAGACATCCTTCTCCTCAAAGTCTAAATCCTAAGGCCCAAATGTGCTTGCACCTTAGGGTTTAGACTCTACCTATTGGTTTCAATTAGATGAACCTTCAAGCTTGCATTCATTTGAGAGTCCATAGCCCTAGAATGGTAAAGGCATTAATATAGAAGCAACTCTTATGGTGAAAGTGAATGATAAAACCTGTTTTCCAAATCTCTCAAGTGTTCTACTAACTCTAACCCTTGAAAACGCACTATATTATTTGTTGTTGCTATAAAAGTTTCCTACAGCCATCTAAAAATACAATAAATTGTTACATACACACATCTAAAGGTGGCCTAACTTGCTCGGAAATTTCCTCTAGCAATTGGATAATTTTGTGTTTGATGAATGCTTACTTTTCATGTTAAATTACTATATTTATGAGCATTAATTTTTGTTGTTGTTGCAGATTATTCATTGTTGTTATAAGACTGGTTTACTGCCGCAATTTGCAACAGCCACATCTACTTAACTTTTCTAGTGTCTAAAAGAGGTCATTAATATATATATATATATATATATATATATATATATATATATATATATATATATATATATATATATATATATATATATATATATATATATATTATAAAAAGTGTTGTTCTGGGGAGATAAAAAACACTATATCACAACCTCTCTTTCCTAGACCTAGACCAACCAATCGGTGATCAAGATAGGAAGATCTAGGCTTGTCTACTAAACTTGCTATTTGATCCCTTGAGGTCACTAGGGAAGCATCCCTTGTGGTGGACCTCTTCCATCACTAAAACAAGGGAAGATCCTACTAAGCTGACAATGGTAGTTTCTTCCATAGTTACTCAAGATTTGGGTATCTTGTGGTGGGATTTGCAGAAGTGCAAATCATGCGATAACAATACCAATGAATATTGTCCAATGGTGTTACATGCAGTGAACCAAGAATGGAAAATAAATGGCATTCATCTTTCTTTCTTCATTTCATTATTAGTGAATATCTTACTCCTTCATAAATATATGTTGGATTCAATATCATCAACCAATGTCATGTCAATAAAAGTTATGAACCAACTAAGCTTAAAGAACATTAGGCCATACATAAATGTTTGTGACATGGATTCTAAAGAAATGAAGGTATGTGGTCTAATCAAGGATCTCAAAGTAAATCTAGATACCTACTTGGACATCTAATTATTAATGGATGTAGTAGTCATAGATGTTTCAGATGCTTGGGTATGCTCCTATCATGGAAGTGGTTTACAAAGCTAGGAAGTAACATTCAAATGGATTTATCTTACGATGTTATACCCACTTGTGAGAAAACTTATGTGACCTTGCACAGAGAACAAGTGAAGGATTATCATGTAGAATATCCCTAAGATCCAATGCATGAGTTGGTTTGTTTTAGAAGATCTTGAAACTTATATTATTCTAAAAAATTCTAGAACTCCTAGATAAAATAGTAATGTTATGTGGAAAATGAATTATGATGGAGCTCAATATAAAACAAGGGTAGGTGTGGGCATAGTTTTAACATCTCCTTAGGGTGTCATATCTAGATATGCTTATATATTAGAATTTGAATCAACTAATAATATGGAAAAGTATGAAGTGATTCTTTTGGGATTAGAAATAGCAAGAGACGTAAATACAAATATTGAAGATTGTATGGTATTTTAATTTGGTGATCATGCAAGTAAAGGATCAATTTTCCTGTAAGAATGAAAGAATGAAAAGGTATATAAATGTGGTTTTGGGTATAATGGAATTATTCGATGCTTTATATTTATAGGAAGAATCGAGAGTTTTCAATGAACAGAGAAATTCCTTAATAGTAGCAACTACAAATCTCAAACCTTCAGTCCTAGATAATTTCAAGCATTGGAAAGTGTTCAATGATGACTCACACATTATAATGTTTATGAACAACCTACAAAAAATCACTAATTATGATTGGCAAGAGGAAGGAAAATGAAGATTTTCCAGGTCCTAACAGGCTGCCAACTAGGTTTGTCTTTGACCTCAAGTTGGCTCTAAGTTTCAATTGTCAAACAAGGGTTTGTTGTTGTTTTATAACAACAAATTGTTCAGTAACTTCTTTGTTGTTCCGTTACGGTTACATAGGCCATTAAGGTGCTCTATCATGTAGTTTTGTCATAATATGTTAGCACATGCATACCATAAGATATATAACACACCTAGAGATATTTTAGAGTTGAAATAATGTTGTTCTAAACACTAGCATACATGAAAATCAACATAGGTATTTTTGGTCAATATGACCCTGGATAAAAACCCCCCAGGGACAACCAATTTGAGATGAATGTATATATATAGTGTGCTTCAAGCATTAAATACAACAAGGAAGATAAATACAAAGGAACATGATACTTTGCAAGCTCCTCACAAGATTTGCAATGGTTCCTTTGGATATGCACGCCTAGAAGAGTGTGCCCCCTCCTTCCTTGACTTTGCTTGAAGATCCTTGCACCCTTGCTCTTTCCCTTTGTTGATTGAAGAACCCTTGCACACAATATTCCCTTTGCATGCACTCTCAACAACCCACAAGACAGATCCAAGAAGGCTCCTCTCCAAATGCTTCCTACTAGCTTGCGCCCTCACTCCAAGAGTGCGCCCTCCCACTAGTAAATACACTCACACCAAATAACTAAAGCTCCAAATTTCCTTGCGCACTCCATGAACATGTGCGTCCAAGCTTGCCTCTCTCTCCTCTAAATTCTCACTTCTTAACTCTTCACCAAAGTCTCAAGGTGATCAAGTGAACAATTGAGCCTCTCCTTTGCCCTTGCGCCCTCCTTAAGGATGCATAAGTAAACCTAGAAAGTGAGTGGATGAGATCATCTCATATGAGACTAAGTCAATGGTTGAGATCATCTCAAATGAATCTCAACTCAAAACCCACTTTACTTAAGTTTCCATAGTTTCACTTATGTTCCTCAATTCACTCACAAAGTGAATTAATAGTCATTTTAGGCTAAAATGACCAAATTTCACTTTTGAATTAAATCTCCTAAGTCAAAGTGAAATTAGACATAAAGTACATGGTACAAGGTAAAAAGTACTTCCCACATGTGTTTAGAAGCTCACAAACACAAGGGGACCACTTTCCAAGGTACCCAAATCTCAGCGGAAAAGAGTATCCCAAAGGATTGGAGTTGAAAGAAAACAAGTTCCCAAATGGACTTGTCCCATTAGAAAGGATTTTCGATAGGCATAATATGTAGAAACAAAAGAAAAAATTAATTAACCCTGATGATACATTGAAATCAATGTAGAATCATTTGAAAGTACAAATCTTATAAAGACAGGTAAATGCACTTCTCAAGAAGAGAAAAGAGAAATAGAAAATTTGACAAGGGAATATCAAGATGTCTTCACCTAGTCCTATGATGATTTGAAAGCCTATAACATGGATATTATCCAACATACAATCCCATTGAAGGAAGATGTTAATCCTTTTAGAAAAAAATTAAGACTGATAAATCCCAATTTATCTCCTCTCATTCAAAAGGAACTTGAAAATATGCTCGATTCCAAGATCATTGCTCCTAAAAGACATTCAACTTGGGTGGTGAATCTACTAGTGGTAAGAAAGAAAAACAGAGAAATAAGGTTATGTGTCGACATTAGAAATTTAAATGCATTATCTAAGAAAGATAATTATCTATTACCCAACATGGAGCATTGGTTACAAAGGATCACAAGATCGGGAATGATTCCCACATTAGATGGACTCTCAGGTTATAACCAAGTTCTAGCGAACGAAGATGACTAGCATAAGACAATATTTACCATGCCTTGGGGCACTTTTGAGTACTTAAGAATGCCTTTTGGCTTACTAAACGTCGGTGCTACTTTTCAAAGATCCATGGATTTTGCATTCAAGGATCTCATGGGAAAAATAATTGAAATCTATCAAGATGACTTAATGTTATTTTCAAAATATAGAAGCTCTCATGTGAAGCATCTTAAGCAAGTGTTTGAGGGGTGGCATTAATAAGGAATTAAATTAAATCCTAAAAAAACAGTTTATGGGGTTGACGAAGGTAAGCTCCTTGGACACATAATCTCAAAGGATGGGGTAAAGTTGATCCAGAAAGAATAGAAATGATTAAACAAATATCTTTACTTCCACATAAAAAGGTGGTTCAGTAATTCTTTGGCGTGATAAACTTCATCAAAATATTCATTCCCAACTTTGTTGATATTACTAAATGCATTTCGATATTATTAACAAAGAACATGGATTTCAAATGGAGTGATGAAGGCAAAAGAGCGTTCATGATGATTAAGGAAGCAATAGTGAAATCCCTAGTGTTAGTAAGTCCTGATTATTCCAAGGATTTTCAAATTTTTTATTTTCTTCCAGAGATACTATTGTCGATGTCTTGCTTCATAAAAATGATCAAAGTTGAGAGAATCCTATATATTTTATCAGTAAATCCCTTGGAGACACGGAATTGAATTATGCCATTATGGAAAAACAAGCCTGAGTCCTTGTTAATACTTTGAAGCACTTATGAGCATATGTTGGATACTCCAAGATAGTGGCCTATATTATCCACTAAGTAGTCAAAGATATATTATCTCAGCAAGATTGCTTAGGAGTCAAAGGTAAATGGGTGGAAAAGATACAAGAATGTGATTTGGAAATTAGGCCAACTAATTTAATAAAGAGGTGAGGGTTGGAAAAGATGTTAACTTAAGTAAATGAAATCACACTTGGTGTGGACAGTAAAGGTAATATTGAAATGGTCTCTATGGTGCTAGATAAGTTAGAGAAAAATGAATGGTAAGAAGACATAATATGTTATCTCAAGAACCTTACATGTCTGGATCATTTGGTAGATCACAAGAGAAAAGCATTATGACTAAAGGCCTTAAAGTTTTGCTTGATTCATAAAGTTCTAGGTTGGAGAAACCCAAAAGTATTGATTCTCGGGTATGTGGACCTCAAAGAACCAAAGAGGTTCATGGCATATTTACATGCAAGATGTTGTGGTGGACATTACACAACAAAGATGACAAATCATCAAATTTTTAAGGTTAGTTATTATTGACCACCATACTCATGTATGTCCATAGGTTTGTTATGTCTTGTCAATTTTGTCAAATTTTCACGGGTAGGAAAAAATTATCCACTTTGTTTTTGCAACCAGTCACAGTAGAAGCCCCCTTTCAATAATGGGGCCTTGATTTCATAGGTGAATTTAAGGACAATTCAAGTAATGGTTATAGATGGATATTTACGACTACCAATTACTTCACTAGGTGGGTTGAAGCTATACCTATTAAAAAGGAAACCAATACAGTGGTGAGGGAATTTTTAGAAGATAAAATCATCACAAGATTTGGTGTCCCAACAAATATCACCATCAACAATGCCAAAGCCTTCAATTCAGTAGAAATGTCAACATTTTGTTTCAACTATGGCATTGTCCTATCCCACTCCAACTATTATCCCCAAGGAAATGGTCTTGCAAAATCAAGTAATAAGAATTTGATAAGCATTATAAAAAAACAATGGGGGAGAACAAGAAAAATTGGGATAGTAAAATAAAGCATGCTTTATGGGCCGATAGGATAACAAAGAAAGAAGTTGCGGGCAAGATCCCATTTGAGATAGTATACGAGATAGAAGTTACTTTTCCTATTCATTTGAAGATCCCAGTATACCAGGTTTCGTAGTAGTTCACATTCAACCAAGATGCAGTTCAATGAAGGATCAATCAATTAATATAACTTGACGAAAACAAAAGGAAGGATTTCGATCACTTCACAAAGAGTCAATAAAAGGTTAAAGGAACATTCAATAAAAAGGCTCACCCAAGGATTTTTCAAAAAGGCAATCTTGTTCTTAAGTGGAATAAAAGAAAGGAAAAAGCGGGAAAGCATGGAAAGTTCAACAATTTGTGGTTGGGTCCCTACAAATTGAAGATGTTTTAGGTACTAATTCTTTCTACCTTAGTCATTTGGATAGAGAGAAGACATCATTGCCCATAAAATTGAAATTGTTCTTCCATGATAACATCTAATGCCATGGGGCATCCAAAAGTAGGATAGGATGAATAAGCTCTTTAGCATGAGCAGTAGAACTACTTTTTATACATTTGTCTTTTCATGCACTTGATTGATGTCTTCATGAATTTTCCTTTAATCATATCAAATTCTAATCCAACTGGTATACATGCACTTTCCTACTTTGATTTCATATTATATGGGTAGGGACAAGGCAATCTTATCCTTCTCCCTCTCTAGGCTCTAACCTATGTTTTGTGAGATGCTTTCAACTTATCAGGTTTGCAGATTATGGAGTTCTCATTCACTTTCACATAGAGTACATCCCCAATTTGGAGCTAGTTGTCACCCCTCAAATGTGCATCAAGGTAATCCATTTTGTGTAGTTATCCCAACATCAAAGTTGATCTTGTTGCATGTCCTTTTGACTAGATATCCGAACCTAGTGATCCATGATCAGTTGTGCCTCCATGATTTCAAAGGGTTATTTGGTGTAGCATGATGAACCAAGTGTTGTAACGATGTATCAATTGTATCTTTTATTAGGCCATGTTCTATAGACCCTTGTGGTTGGTCATGGTAGATTCTTCTAGGTTCAATTTAAAGGCTAGTCTTGCCCTTATGGCTTGTTCTAACCATCTCATTATGATCATTTATGGTTGAGGTGGGTGTGTGGGGTTCTTGGGATGGCTCTATTAGGACACATGGATTAGAGTTCCCCTAGGTTTTTTCACTTTACCCTTTATAAAAGTTGGGCTATTATTTTATAAAGGTTATATACCCATAGCACACTTCCCCTTTAATCATTAGCATGGATCTATGTATGTATGTCACACTTTGGCCTCAATGATGAATTCCCTAGTACTTTGGGAGTTATTTGACATTTATTAACACATCGGATCATGAAATACACCTTGATGTAGAGCACCCTTCTCCCTCTACATATTTTTATCCATCTGAGTGATTGAGGGGGCCTATGTAGGAGCACCTAGCCCTTTTAAAGGTTCTTTCATGTACATTGTGGTTTGTTAGAGGATGACTCATCATCCTAAGTGGATCTCTCCCTCCCTTGGCACACATTTGGAGGCATACATCATATTTTATGGGTGTTGTCCCCTTCATGAGGTTGTTGGCTTCCCTTGCACATGGATCTATGTTTTGAGGAGGGTTTGACCCCTCACTTCATGGAATATGACCATTGGGACCTTTCTAGAGAGGTCTTGGAGACTCCACTTGTATCATTTGACCACTATTTTGATCAGGTGTCTCACTCTTGGAGCCACATGTGCCACACTTGGAAGCATTTTACTTAGTTTTTGCACCATTTTGAGGTGCCACCCACACTAGAGGAGGGTTGTTGCAGTTTCTTCCATGCATGGAGGTTAGACATTAGAGCCTTGACATAGTCTTTTTCCCTTTTTGATGGACACGTCCTACCTTGATGGAGGTTTATCACTGAAGATTTGTATATGTGGCATAACCACCTTTTATTTTATGTATTGTTGACCTTATCCACCTTAGTTAGTGGATAATGGTTGTTTATGTTCTCCTAGGCTAGATCTAGGGTTTTGGCCTAAGATATTGTTATTTTATTGAGAGGGTTGTTGAGCCTATAACTCTATCTAAGAGGCTCCCCCCTGGTTGTTTTGTTGTTGATTGGATATTTGAGAGAGTTATTGTTGAATATTTAAGCATAAAGGCTTTTTGGGGACTTCTTGAAGACTTTATTTTTTGTGTGGCTAATATTTTGGTGCTTAAAGATTGGATTTGGTGTTGATTCATTTACATGCAAAGGCTAATTATTTGGTCCATTGACTTAGTGCATCCATTACAATAGAGGAACTTGGTGTAGAATTACCCTCTACTTTCCCTATCTATTTTGTTATCGGTATAATAATTTGCATTTTATCTCTTATGAATAATTGTAGATTTGTTATTTCCAACTCTAGAGTACAATCACGTAACTAATTAAAGGTGCATCCCTTTGGGAGGCCGCCCTTGTGAATTTCTGCATTATTGTCCAACATTTTTAGGGTCGTTATAGCATGTTTTATGCATTTTTTCCAGCCCTAATCACATAAGAAAATAGACCTTTTAGATAGCTTTCTTGATTCCATAAGCCCTAAGATTTACTTGGCACTAATCTTTCCTTTCAACCACCATTTAAAAAATCCAAAATTGTTTACTTTTCTTTGTCTTGTGAAATCTGATATAAAATTCTAAATATCATAAATTAGATTTCATCTCAAGTCTAAATACATTTTCATTTCATACCTTTTAAATAAGTTTAACAAGCAGTTTTCACCACTTGTTCAAATCTAGATATTACCCTAAAAAAATATCACAAACCAAATTTGATTCATAGATCCAAGTGTGCATGTAATTTTTTGTCTTTAATTCTATTTAGTTGGTGTACGTTTTAGTTTCTTAATGTTGGAGTTCACTTGTATGAAGCATCACATCACAATATCTCTTATGTGTTAATTCTCTTTACTTTGCAAGTTTTATCTTTATTTGGGTTTAGCTCATTGGTGATATTTCTAAGTGTAAATTTGTGCATCATATTCCATCATAAATCAGATTTACATCTTAAGTCTAAGGCTCTCATTGATATATTATTTCTAGACTTAGTTCATTTAATCATTCGCATCTAGGGATACCCCCTTGGCCTTAAGAGAGTTAGCCAAAAGTAAGAGGAGAATTGTATTGAGGTGACAATGGTACTTCTCCTAGGCTTACCTCAAGGCTGTGTCTGTGGATTAGGGATTTTGACACTTAGATGCAAGTTAAAGATGTAATATGCGCGACACTAAATTTTTCTAGTTATCTATTTTGATTATGCATATGCTCATGGTTATCAAGCTCTAGAACAATATATGTTCTACCTTAAATTTTTACAATCTATGTAAAATTCAAATGGTAATTTAATAAAAACTCTTTCCACTGAGCACAAAAAACTATGAGAAGCAACCCTTGTACTATGTAGCATTAAGTATTTTATCTACTACAAACATAATGTATTTCCTCAATGCCTAGGTTTCAAGCATTCTTTAGAATTATTAAGTTTAGAAGTGGTTTCAGTTCTTCCATTTAGAGTGCCATTACAGAATCCCAACTCAAGTTATATGCAGTCCATTTCATTCTTCAAAATTTATTAGTCAATTGATCAATTTTTGGACCTTTTTCAAAGCATATCTTCCCTAGTTAGATTGTTGATTAGGCATCATGCTAATGATTTAGCCAATGGTCAAAATGGTCGCAATGGTCATGATGCATGTTTAGTTCACCTGCATTCTAATGTATAAATGATATAGTTGACGAAAATACATGTTTCATGCATTTATCTAGTTTATTACAATCTTTTGTTGAAAATGGTGTGATCCTCACATTTGGCGAGGTCCAATCTCATTTTATAAGGAATATTATATTTATTGTAAATCTAGCTTATGATAAAGGCCAACCTAGTCACTGTGTGGGCCCATAACTCTTCCCTGGATCCTACACCATATGTTGATTTGTCTAGTGATGATATGTGAAAGCTTGAGTTTGACACTTTTTTATGATTCTACTACTATTGAGAAGGAACCTCATCATGCACCTTTTGTTCAGCAAGAACAGAGTTCCTTGCCATCGACATCTAGACCATATCGACACACTAACCATTATGGTATGAGAAATTCACCCGAGTATCCAAATTCCTATTGGCATGGTAGCAACTCTTCTTGCAGATCATTAGAGAAGGGGTGTAGAAGACAAAATCGTGGATCAGTGCCAACTACTGGGGTTTGTTGTGGCTTGGTTGATGATTGGTCATGGCCACATTTGAGTAATGATTTGAGGACTTCATATCGATGTGTTTTGTTGACTATACAAATGTGCAGTCCTAATTACTCTTCTTGATTAGTTGACGTATTAGCGGTCTTTGGCTCCTATTCAGCTTTAAGTAGGGATGCATCTTGTGATGCAATGTCTTCTCTTTGGAGCCTCATGTTCATATTAAGGAGGGATGTTGAATACAAGAGTGTAATCTTCACTTTCAACTAAGACAAACCTTATATCAAGTTGGACCCACTATGAATTATGTTTTAGTAAGCTATATTCAAGATGGGTATCATAAACCCACTCTTAGTTGTATTCGAGTCGAGTATCAATAAAACCACTCTCAATACTCAAGTTCTCTAAATTGTATCCAAGTTGGGTATTCATAAACCCACTCTCAATACTCAAGTTCTCTAAATTGTATTCAAGTTGGGTATTCATAAACCCACTCTTGGTGTTTGAGCTGGGTATTCATATACCCACACTCAATTATATTCGAGTTGGGTATCCATAAACCCCCTCTCAATTGTATTAAGCTAGGTATCCATAAACCCACTCACTTTTGTATTTTGGCTATGACCAACCCTATATTGCACTAGGTATCCACAAATCCAACTCATTTTTTTTTTTATTTCATCATTCTTCTACATGACCCCCTGTTCAGCTTAAGGAGGGGTGTTGAGAATGGTGCAATCCTCACCATGATCAACCTCATTTTGCAAGGATTATTATATTTATTGTAAATCTAGGTTATGGTTGAGGCAAACCTAGTCATTATGTGGGCTCATAACCCCCTCATGGGGAGGGCACTCTACTTCTTGAGTTGTGTATAAATACACAACTCAAATATCATTTGTAAGCATCATCTCACGAGTGATTGGTCTCTTTGTTAAAGTGGTTTTTCAGCCTACTGGCATTTATCAAGCATTGCACTAATCTTTCCTTTGTATTGCTTTCTCTATTTGAATGGTTTCATTATTCTGCTTTATGATATGCTGTTATGAAGTGATTGTGGTGTTTATGATGGCTATCCATGAATAAACTCACCATCTTCTGCTACATGTGTCTGGATTTGTTGTATGAAAAATACAAACTTGTTTGTAAAACAAATTAAGCCAATAGTGAAACAACAAATCAAAGTTAAAAATAGAAAATATTAAACAATGATAAATAGTCTTCGGCTCTTAAATAAACCAATTGCGAGAGAACAGTCAAGACGCACTTGGCCGCTGGTAGGAATTTCAATATTGAACTTCTGATTATAAGAAGCTATCAAACGCCACAACTTCTAATGCTTCTTGAACATCATTTTCATCCCAGAAAACATTTCAAATCATTCATACTTCCTACTCTGAGCACTAGTCGAGCAATCTTGAGAACCATAGGAGGCATCCATTATGATAAGCTTTCATAATGCACATTCCAACTGATTTTCGATTGCTTATTTCCACTTGAAAAGTACCATAAACTCCATCTCTTGTAAGAAGGCATTCATCTCCAGTCGTTTATACAAATTTCAAGTTACAGCTGTCTATTCAACAAGACCTCTTTAGATCTTTATCCAACCAAAATATACAATTTAACTTCACTGGTTATTATCTATGGTTCCATTCACATTACATCCCATACAAAACCCTTATCATTAATCTTTTCATTTACAGTTTATCTTTTCTAATCATGAAAACTTCAAAATCAACGCAATTTGGGTTCTGGAAATAGGGATATAGCTGATAAAGGAGAGACTTCACGAACTTAGCATCGCCAGAAAATTAGCCTCGAATACTTGTATTTCTGTGAGTGGTTGCAGCTTAGACTCCAACCAAAAAATGCAGAACAGAATCACCTAGTCACGATTCAAGAATTTCAACTTCTTCCTGCACATCAACCACGATTGAATCAATATGAATAAACAAGCCAAAATGCAAAGTTGTTATGCACTTGATTATCATTGATTCATCTCTGAGGTAAGTTGCAAAAGAAGAAAAATGTCAAACAAGCCACGTTGTTTATACAGCTCAAACAGGCAGATCAAGCAAATCAGCAGTGCATTTGCAATTTTGCAGGGTTTGTGGGCACTGTTTGTCAAAAACTCGAAATGACTCAAGGAAATGATTTTACATCCAGATGCAACCACCTGGGCATGCAGGCCTTCAAAAGAATCAGTGTTTTATAATCAAGTTTACGTTTTTGTTGCATACCCACCTGCAGTGCCTTGGAATTTTCCAGGTCAGTATCTGCAATCTCTTCTGTTGGAAAGTCATGGATTGAAAATGTTTCCAATCTGCCAGCATTAACCTCAAATCCTGAAGCTTGTTTCTCAATCCATAGCAGCAATTTGCATGCATGGTGCAAACCTTGTTAAAATCCTTGCTTACTTCACAAAATCCACCAAAATAAGATGTGTCCAAGAACCTCAACTTCAATCCTATTTCGCTTATAGCATCTTCATATTTGATATTATTTAGCACATCTTGGTCATGCTTTCCAGGATACAATTCTCGTGACATGTACCAATACCTGTAGAATTCTATTGTCCGGTTATTGGATTTTACATAGTTAAATCCTCCATTGGCCCTGTTCTTCAAATCTGTAGGGCTGCCAGTGAAATGGTCACAAGCAATTTGAAAATCTGCATCTGGTTCAAAATGCAGAAATGGATTCCGAAACCACATGATATCTGCATCCTATACAAACAATGAGCCACCAGGAGCATCAGCCAACGGTGTAAGGTTGCAATCCAGGCTAACACCAAATAGCTTTTTAAAAACAATTTTAAGAAAACTGTGTAGTTTCGGGACAAAGGCTGTTCCCTAAAATCAGTCTTTCAAGCAAACAACTATTAAAAAGGAGGAAGACAAGCAAGAAAGAGAGAGAAAGCATAATGTGAAAAAAGATTAAGAAAAGCAACAGGCATTCATGCCTATTTCTTATATTCCATGAATACTCAACTCTGCACAGATCCCCAAGTAAAGCAAAATATTGAAAGTGAGACTGCCAAGGAAAGAATATAAAAGGGATAGTGGTGGGCATACCGTAAAAACAAAGTTATATCCCATTTCAAGCACAGTACGCAGAAAATCAATTCTCCTCCACATCATCTTTAAATAATCATCTGTCATGAAAAGCTTCTCGCTAGTGAAGTCAACTCCATCAGTCTTGAGAACAAAGCAGTGAGCATGGACGGATATGCACCGATCATAAGCCTTTTGATCCAAAGCCACTATAATCAAATGATCCAAAAAGCTACTAATTCCGTCCCCTAGCTGAAAACTCTCCAAGAAAAGATCAATCATGGAATTTGGGGTTGCCCATGCCTGATTTAACGTGGTTATTATAACTGTCTTATCAACCATAGCAGCCTTTTGTAAAATTGCTTCCAGCTGAGCATATTCAGCACTCTGCATTACAACAGCCAGCATTCAAATTTCACAATTTTGCCAAAAATAAGTCAATAAGTCCAGTAGCCAGATAAGATATTAGTAATGAAAAGGAAAAACACAAGTGACTTCAAACACGCTCAGTCAAAGTATGTTTCACAGGTCAAGAAGGCAAGAAACAGAAGAGTACTTAGGAATTACCCAGAATGGACCATCCATATCTACAAAAAGGCTACATACTCTGGAGGAAAGAAGCAATGCATGGCAGTTTAGACAAGAAATACACTGTATTAATAATTAGACAGGCAAGAAACACTTTGTGCTGGACAAACAAACCTAAGTTATATGTGTTGAGATCACCATTTAGGGTGGTTGTTTTGCAATCTCTAATCATAACATTTCCAAATACTCAAAATTTTCTACTTCTCAAATCAGGAAAGTCACATGACTCAGAATCAAGAACAACTTAGCAAGCGAAAGAGTAACAGTTGACTCAGACTCGGGAAATACTTGGAGAAAACTTTCGGCATAAAACTCAACAAATGAAATTCTTCAAAAAAAAGAAATCACCAAAAGAAATTGAGATTTTTCATTCCATCACAAATCTTCTTCATAGACATCAAATTAAATATGAAGACATGATATCAAAAGACTATTGTTTCCGATGAATAACATGAATTAAGGAAGCCAATTTTGTTCTAGAGGGGCGAGCATAAGATTGAAGAGATATTAATGATTGTATGTAAGCCATACAGTAAGAAAAATTAGGGATATTATAGTAAAAATTACCAAAAAAAATTTATGATGGAAACCCTTTATCCCACATGCAAAAGGGAAATAAGCAAAAGAATGAATCCCAGTAATATATAAGCTCCTAAACCTTAGAAGGACATGTTTTGGTGAATGTTGTATACAGGTAGTCTATAAGAGACTGGAAATTTGGCCAAGTGCAACACCCATACTGCTCTTGGAATTGCCTTGGGTTGGCATCCTGCTACCCAAAATTTGGGTACCCTTCAAAACTTTTCGAAATCCATGCTGGTCGTCGTTCTTTGGGCATCCTAGCCGCTCTCAATAGGTCCTTCATGTTGTTTTCATCCTTAGTTCCCAAGTGTCCTCAGCATGGCTGTGTTCTTGGTCATATTTGCTGCCTGCTCATCCAAAGTGCCCTGGTCACCTTGGCTACATAATCGATTGTTTTGTTATCTTGATGTTCATCAATGTTGTAAAATCAGGGCCTCTTCTATGGCTGTGTTGTGTAGTGTGTTCGTAATCCCGATTCTCAAGGTATGGGAAGTCAAAACATTAGTTCTTGTCATGCCTTAGCCCTCCCTGAGCTAATCGGATTGAGCATAAACGTGCTCACTCCTATGTATGAATAGTGTACCTAATCCTCATAGAGTCATGAGAGAACTAGATTAGGATCCCTCCATTCCTAAAAGAGTGAATGGGTGTTGTGTGGGGCATCAATGTGGTTAAGTGTAAAAGTTCCACGTGCTATCAAGGGCAAAGGTACATGATCAAAGTCAATTTGGACTATCATATTTCTTTCATCCGATCTTGACATGTGCATGTCTACCCTTGGGGAGTCCAACAAGTTGGTGTCTTGTACCACCTCATTGACATATCATTAAAGATGCTAATGTTTTGCACTTAAGTGGCCACCCTGCATCATTCTATTGAATTATTGCCCAATGGTGCGTCCAGTTGAAAAGGCGACATGCTAAGATCATTCACAATATTCCTTTTCCTTTGAAGTGATTCATGGAAGACTTTGTGACTATCTGGGTCAAAGGATCAAATCCCATCAAATAGTCACAAGTTTATTTTGTAGCCTTGGCTTTATTACCCTTCATATTATATGAGGCCTTACAGTCATGATTTTCTTATAATAATTGTGATTTTCATCACAATCCAGTTTTACTTGTGATTTTCATCACACACATTAGAGTCTTGCAATATGATATTGATGGGACCTTCGATGAACACGAGGTGTTGTTATTGATGCATATACTTTCTTCAACAGTTTCCTTATGACATTGTCGACCAATGCCATCAGTAGGTGCTGAGGTGTCTCGAGGAGAGTTGCTCTTATGCACACTTTCCTGCCTATTGTTGTTTCCCCCTAAAGCACATCACCAAGGTGTGATTGTTTCTAATAGTTTATTATCGGTATACCATGGTTAGATGATGTGCATTGTCTTCATAGTTGGCATCATCATCTCTTGTTTGGAGGTTTGCATCTAGCACATGTGGTGTATGAGGATTGTTTGAGGGTCCTACATAGCATTGTTCACACATTTGATTGACCCTTAACACATTTAGGGAGAGGGATACCCATCAACTAAGGGTTTCCCTAAGTATAATTGGTTAATTATTGCTCCTTGATGTGGTGGATCGGTTACTTGGTATGTTTTGCATGCTTTCATAAGGTTTCACTTGGATCATTGATTCATTATTTTGATTGGTGGGGCTTGAGCTCATTTTTCCTAATGGTGTGAACGCCCATGAAGAATCGGCAATGTGGCATTGATGTGGCATCATTTGATGATTGATTACTTGGTGTAGTAAAGTGCTCCCCTTATTTGGCATCTTTCACACATTTGGAGGCATGGAGACCTTCCTTGCACATTCTTTCTGGCCACTCCACTTGTAGAAATGATTATAACAATTATTTGCACATAGTTCTATGGATTCCTCTCGAGGGACGAGTTGGTTATCCTTGGAGAGTGCACCCTAACCAATTTCTTCTATTTTGGGCATGTATTTGGCATCTCTAGGTGGAATAATCCCTTAGCTTGAGAAGCACCTTGGCTAGTGGAGTTATTATTAGCATGGGGTTAGATTCTCAAGATGGTTAGCTTCATTATCTTATGGAGTGCTCCTATCTTGGCACATATATTTATGAAGGCATAACTAATTGACACATTTCTCTTGGGCACATCCTTCATTGCCTATTTTATATCATTTATGCTTGGTCAACGTGGTCCCATAGCAACTACCTTGCACATCTTTCTAGGGAACACCTCTTATGGAGTTGGTTTGGCACATCTATTGAGGAGATCTAACTACTATTAGCACTCTTCAAGAGCGCACCACTTACATCATTTATGGAGGAGTTGGTTGGTGCATTGGAGAGAGAGACCTACCTACTAACCTTGCTATTTTTGGCATGAGTTAAGTACACATTGATGAGGAGTTATTCCTAGGGTGCATCTCCTCAAGGACTATATTATATTGTCTTGCTTGGTAAATGTGGTAAAGTTGGCACACTTCTCAAGGGAACACCTCTCATGGACTATTTTAATATTGTTTTGGGATGGTTAAAGTGGTCCCATAACTACTCTTTGCGCACATCTCAAGGGCACACCTCTTCTAGGGGGTGTTACCATCTAAACCCTCACCCAAGGTATTTAAAGTCCTAATTTACAAGGTGAAGATCTAAGGGCAACTTGGAGGGGTTATCCAATGTGACATCAACAACTCTCTCCGACTCTTTAGGTTGGCCTTTCTCCAACCCAATGGGGGAATCCCTAAGGCAATGTAAGTTTAGCAAAAGGTTAAAAATAAAATAGCTACTTTGACTTAGATTGGATCTGGTTTTGATACATGCAAATGTTATGTTAAATTTCAAATCTAAGAATAAAAAATAAGTCTAGTAAAAAGCTATGCATTTGGGTGATTTTCTTAGACTTATGGCAAATCTAGACTATGGTATTCTAGCTGTAATCTCCAGATTTGTAAAACAAAAATGAAGAGGTGAATTTTATAAGTTTTTCAGTGGTTGGAAAGCAAGACTAGTGTCTAAAATTATTGTGGGCATATGGGGTCCAAGAGGCAATGGTTTAATGATCTTTTTCTCAAGTTCATAATGAAAACTAAAGCTGGAATTATCAAGCTACAGTCATCAATCATTTAGTGTCCACAAATACAGAATTTTGATTTTATAATCCTAATGAAGGAAAATTATCAAGAATATATGAGAGATTGTTCACAACTTAATACAAGGAAATTCCAGCATGTTCTAATGACGAAACATCACTTTCATTTGACAATTATCAGCCATGAATAATACAAAATTTAGGAGGAAAATTAATCACAAGTAAATTATCTTCAACTAGGAACAAGGTTACCCGGAATAAGCTCTCATAACACACTTGAAGAGATCAAAACTCCAGCATTTGTATTCAGCCAATAACATCCAATACCATCCACCTCAAGCTCCAACAAGCTACAAGAAATGTCTCAAGCAATAGTCCAGGGTGTCTCCACAAACTTTCAACAACCTCTACAAGAGGAGGAGCCTTGTTTATATAGAATTTTGGCTTTACAAACCAGTGTTATTAAAACCGGACCGGTCCAACAAAACTGGCTGGTTGAACTGGTTTTGAGAGGAAAACAGGCAGACCGGTGGACTAGAACCGCTTTTGGCTGGTTCCATACCTAACCGGCCGGTTCCATACGGAACGGACCATTTTCACGGAACCGTCCATTCCGTACAGAACTCTTACGGCGCACCCAAAGCCACGAATTTCAAATTTTTTTAAGAAAAAAAATGTTTAATGGAAGGGGGACCTATTACCTAGCCCTATGTTAATGGTAATGTTAAATTCTTGAAGTAAAAGGATGAAAATGAAAGATAAAGGAGAATGTCACTTTTAAAAGGATAAAAATGAAAGATAAAGGAGAATGTCACTTTAACTTAAATTTTTAACATTACCATTAATTGTTTTAGGCTGTTTGAGAGTGATTCCAACCTCATTGGACTTCATATGGAGAAAGTAGAAATTTAGGTCCCATTCAAAATTCAGCAGACTTAACAGTTTTCAGGATTTCAAGATTGGCAAGATTGCAACATTTCCACTAGATTCTATCATGTATGAGGGTCTGGAACTAGAATTTAATCAAGAGCACCAAGCCCTCTATGTACCACAATGTTGGTGACATTGATTGTTGAACTCTTTTGTCATGACCCTAGTAAAAATGTACCCTTCACTTAGGTAAAATCACTTATTAGGCATGTTAATATTTTTCTATCTTATTTTAATGCTTAAAGGGTGACACTAATGATGAGGATCCTAATTTAAGTAATGATCTTGAAGATATGTAGTTATCTGGGTAGCATGATTTTTTTTGGACACTAGAGGCCATTTAAAGCCTCATTGCTGATGTATTTTGGTTCAAAGATGGATTGCACTCAGTGTTATTTTGGTTATATGCACTCTTGCTATATAAATGAGAAACTTTGCATATTTGTGTATAAATGGTTTGGATTCATATGGATGCACATGAATATATTTTTTTTTTCAAAATTTGAATATTTTATGTAGTTTTTGGTCAACCGGTATTTTTTCTAGTTTTTTACCGGTCCGGTCCTGTCCGGTTTCCGGTTCTGATAACATTGCTACAAACTCCTCAATAAAATAATAATATCGCAATCCAAACCCTAGATCTAACCTAGGAATGCATAAACAACTATATCTCTCAACTAACTAGGAGAAACAAGTCAAACAAATAATAAAATATGTGTGGTCTAGCCACATGTACAAATATCCAAGCATGTGAGCTCCAAGAGATGGTGCGCCCTCCTATGGATGAGTAAACAGTGAGTTAAGGCTTCATCATCCTCCTAGAAGAAAATAAGTTGACATGTCAACAAGCTTCAAAATAACAATAAAATACTCCAAAGATGGTGCGCCCTCCTAGAAAGATGATAAGCTAATCCCAAAATAGACAAAACGGCTAGGGTTTGACCATGTCAAGATGTCAAGGAAATGATAAAAAAATAATCCTCCATAAGGTGCATCCTCCAAAGAATCTCCAAATAACCAATAAAATAGTCCAAGAGAGGTGCACTCCACAAGAAAGAGGGTCCACACATGTGAGAGAGCAATAGAATGAAGAGGGTGCTCCTCAGAACAAGTGCTAATAACCAACCCCTAACGACACATGTGGTCTCCAAGGTGATGACAAGTCAACAATCAATATCATAATGCCATAAGCCACAATGCCAACTCAACCAAAGCTCAACCAACTCCAAGAAGAGGGGACAACACCATCACCTAGCAATAAAATAATGATAGAACTGTGATGATGCCTCCACATGTGCGCCAACAAGGTGAGCGTTCCACCATAGAGCCCTAATCCACCTCTAAATAACCCCATCAAAGTGTGAAACCAAGCCAATTGAGCTAGGGCACTCATGCACAAGGCTCCAAGAGGTCAAAATAAGGTCAACACACCCCCTGAAATGTTAAATCAGCATGAACATGTGTGCACAAGGATAGTGTTTCATCTGAGGAGGCGCTCATCATCATAATAAAGTGGATTATCCCTCATTAAACCAAAAAATGTCTAGGGTGCTCCAACATGAGCCTCAATATTACATAATACCAAAGTAAAGTAATAATGATGATCCTGTAATAATGTGAAAAGAAGCACATATGCCAAATCATCCATGATAAGGAAATATCCATAATACCAAGCTGGAAACATAGATAAAATATAACCAAAGTGTCCAGGTGCTTCTAGGAATCATCCATCACCAATGATGTTTAACCCTATGATCTCCATCATGAACAAAATAGTATCTCAAAATACCATCACAACGCTGAATACATAACAATTGGAAAACTGCTAACCTCCAAGGACATAAACCAATAACTTTGCACTATCCACTTTCCTCTAAACATCACACACCTAACCGTTGAAGTAGTTAGTTAGTAGAACCATAAGGTAAATGCCAGGGAAAATGTGTGCGTCCATAAATTGCCCCTGGATCCGGCCAATAATGTGTCTAGATCATTTGCAAGTATCTTCCACATGTGATAGAATGTACAAAATCACACTCATACATCATAATGGGTAACAGAGGGCATTTTATATTATTTGGTTGATCAAGGACCTTCTTGGAGAGCACCCTAGTGGTTTTCAAAGGTTATCTTGGAGGATGATCCTTGTGTCATTATGGAGAGGTTTTACATGGTAAAACAAGCTCATCCTAGGCAGGTGTTTTGCACTAGAGGAGCACATGTGGCACCCCCACTATCTAGTCTATTTTACTTTGTTATTTTATTGTTAAGGTTTTTATACTTGTCATTTATTAGTTGGATAATACTATTTGGTTACTCCTCCCTAGGATAGATCTAGGGTTTTGCTTTGGATATTATTATTTTATTGGAGGAGGTACTAAGCTCTACATTTATATAAGATGAGCTCCTCCTATTTTAATGGTTGTTGGAATTTTGTGGAGACACTTGAGACTATAACTTATAATATTTTAAGTTTCTTTGGAGCTTGAATTTTATGTACTTGGATCTATATTGCTGAAGATGAATGCTGCAATTTTGGTTTCTTCAAACATGTTATGAGGGATTTTAATTGGGTAACTTTGTTCCTTACTTAAGAAGAGTTTATTTGTGGCTCATTTCCATCTAAATTCTTTATGTTTGCAGCTGGAAAGTGTTGAAGGAATGTCATCTTTCTTAGTTTGAAGTGGCTGGAATTTACATCTTCATTATAGTAGTAATCATACCCTCTTGATGTATTTGATAATCTTTCTTAATTACAACTTTGAAACCATTTTCTACATTCTTGGACAGCCATATAAGGGTACTGTAATTTGTTCATTTCAATTTCAGTTTTCCCTTATTGCATGAGAAAGAGCCCATTCAATCATTGCCTCATAGACCCCATTTTCCCAATGATAATCTTAGGCACTAATCTCACTTCTCAACCACCTAAAGCTTTTTATAAAATCAACCTCTTCCTTTGCTGATTTACAAATCTGGAAATTAATAAAGTAAAATCAGATTTCAGATTTGTTCTCCTAAGCCTCCTCTTTCATTCCTTGTGATCATTATTTAGTTGGTTTAGGATTTTTCTGGGATTCCCCCCTTGTGCTAGTGGAGAGCTGGCCAAAGGAGTATGAAGGTGCTCCCATGTTGACATTGGGTGGCCCTTCTTTGGTGCCCTTAGGGTCTTAATTGAACTTTAGGATTTTCATCTCAAGAAGAGTTTGGGTGGTAATAGTCCCCAAATAAATTATATTTAATAGCATGGTCAAATCCCCGGGTTTGGCTAAAGGGTATGATTCTTTTTATTTCCACGGACCCCAACCTCTGGCTCACACTCCAATTCATAGAGCTTAGGATCTGCTTAGCTTTGGATGATCTCACCTGCACATGTATCATCATTCAGGGTTCATCTGTCCACCTAAAACCTACTCAATAAAATTTCTCATCCACAAAGGCATCCACCCATCCATTCCCCATCCTTCTCCACTGACGTTAGTTGTTCACCCAAAGACAAATTTATACACTAATTTATGGTCCGCTCCTAACCTCCCAAAGTGCTAACACTTCACTCATTCATGTACCCAGACCCAACACCGCATAGATTCTACTTTATAATAAATCGGGTCCATCTAGCATTCCCCACTCCATCACCCTTGTCCACCTCCACTTTCCCACAGATGAACCACCCATCCAAGATATGTTGAAAAGCTTTCTAGATTTGTTGAGTGTGTCCCTTCTTTTTCTCTTCATCCTTTCAGGTGCCCGATGTCCAGTATGGGTAAAGTTAGAATTGATGGGTAAAATTATTGAGATTTATCAGGATGACTTGACAGTATTTTCAAAGGATAGATCAGAACATGTGAGGCATCTAAGACAGCTTTTTGAAAGATGTCAGAAATATGGCATCTCCTTGAATCCAGCTAAGTCAATAGTGGGTGTTGATGAAGGAAAATTGTTGGGCCACGTCATTGCAAAAGATGGGGTAAAGATAGACCCAGAAAGAGTTGAAGCCATCAAGAGGGTCCCTTTGCCACAAACCAAGAAAGCCCTACAATCTTTCCTTGGCCAAATAAACTTTGTAAGAAGGTTTAATACAAACTTAGCTGAGACCATGAAGCCCATTCTCAAGTTACTAAAGAAAGATTTTAAATTCGAATGGACAAGTGAAGGAAAAAAAGCCTTTAGTAGTATTAAGGATTCAATTTCCAGATCTCATGTGTTAATTAGTCCAGATTACTCCAAGGATTTTCAGATTTTCTCTTTTGCTTCAGAGGATACAATTGCAGGGGTATTGCTTCAAAAGAATGACGACGGTCAAGAGCAACCCATTGCATTCATGAGTAAGGCATCGCATAGTTCAGAATTAAATTATACTATCATGGAAAAGCAAGCATATGCCTTAGTCAAGTCTCTTAAGCACTTTAGAGTCTATGTTGGATATTCTAAGATTGTGGGGTATGTTCCTCACGCAGTTGTAAAAGATATATTATCCCAACAAGATTGCTTAGGAGTAAGAGGAATGTTGGTCTCTAAGATTCAGGAGTATGATTTAGAGATCAAACCCACAAAGTTGATCAAAGGTCAGGGTCTAGCACAAATGTTAACAGAAGGAAATGAGTAGGTTAGAACAAAAACAGCCAGGGGCTGTGTGTCAGAACATTCAACCAGGGCCAGCCATTTCTGTAGAGCTTCAGAGGTTAGAACAAAAACAGTGGTATTCAAATATTATTTTCTTTCTCCGTAACCTTACTTTCCCAACTCATTTAATTGGTCATAAAAGAAGAGCATTAAGGTTAAGGGCATCTAAGTATTGTTTTATTCAGGATGGATTGGGGTGGAGGAACACCGATGGGGTAATACTTAGATGTGTTGATGATCCAGACTCTAAGAAACTTTTGACAGAGTTTCATTCATGATTTTGTGGAGGACATTATGCAGCTAAAACCACAACCCACAAAATTGTTAGAAGTTCATAAAATGGTTAGAAGTTGTCAGCAGTGTCATATGTTTTCAGGAAAGCAACAGCTTGCAGCTTTACCTTTGCAGCTAGTAGTAGTTGAGACCCCTTTCCAGCAGTGGGGGCTTGATTTTATCAGTCGGTTTAAGGGCAAATCAAGTAATGGATTCACTTGGATCCTAACTGCAACTGACTATTTCACCAAGTGGGTAGAGGCAATACCCACCAAGTGGGCAATCGATAAGGTAGTCATGGATTTTATTGAAGATGAGACTATCACTAGATTTGGTGTTCCTGCCAAGATCACAACTGATAATGCCAAAACTTTCAGTTCAACAGAACTTTCCTCATTCTGTTTTAAATATGGCATTGTCTTATCCCATTCATCAAACTATTATCCCCAAGGAAATGGTCTAGTTGAGTCAAGTAATAAAAATCTCATGACCATAATCAAAAAGACAGTGGGGGATAATAAGAAGTCTTGGGATAGTAAGCTTAAATTTGCACTTTGGGTTGATCGAATAACAAAGAAAAGTGCAACAGGAAAGACTCCATTTGAGCTTGTGTATGGTTTAGATGTTACCTTGCCAGTGCATTTGAGGCTTCCAACTTATCAGCTCCTTCAGGTGTTCAACACAGACAAAGATGCTTTGCAGAACAGGTTGGATCATTTGATAGAGTTAGATGAGAACAGAAGAAAGGGTTTTGATCAGAGTGTCAGAAATCAAGAAAAAGTGAAGAAGAGCTTCGACAAGTCTTCCAAATCGAGGGTCTTTTAGAAAGGTTACACAGTTTTATTGTGGGATAAAAGGAAAGAAAAGCCAGGGAAGCACGGGAAGTTTGACAGTTTGTAGACAGGACCATACATCATCCATGATATTGTTGGGTTGAACTCCTTTTGCATCAGTCGAATGGATGGAGAGAAGCTAACCTTGCATGTTAACGAGCAGCTCCTCAAATTGTTCTTCGGTGATATCATTTGATGCCTTGGAGCATCCTTGTAACATATCTCTAACCCTTTCCTTCATATTTTACTTTCATATTTTTCAAATTCTTTATTTGTAATTTATGTTCAATTTCTTCTTTTTGTACTTCATGTATAATAGTTCATATTCATTTTTGTATCATATTTTGTATATACATGTATATTAATTGTGCAACTTCAATTTATACTTGGTTTTATATACATGTGTTGATGATGTTGTTTTTGGCGAGATGTTTGTGATGTAGGAACAAATTTTGGATTCTCGCATGCTCTCCTTTCACTTAAAGGTCAAGCACACGTCCCCATATGGAGCCAATGTTACCCACCAAGTTGCACTAGGATAGACTTGCAGATGAGCCGCCAAAGATTGAACATTAACTTGTTCAAAATTCAGAGTTCGGATGTCCAGCAGGCCAATATGGCCCTTTTTTAACTTTTTTACCACATTTCCATACCCAATGGCGAATTGTAATAAGAGGTATTGCATGATGAAATTTGTAAAAGGTTTAGTCACCTAAGATTGAGACATGAGTTGTTACTCTGGAGTGTTTTTTTTCACTTATTAATTATATTATGTTGTCCAAGCAATTTATAATTTCCGAGTTTTTGCACTCAATTTCTCCAAAGTTGGAGTATATACTCATGACTAGTCCTTGGCATGGTCTTCTAAATCTAGTGTCTAATGTATATTGTTGAATTTTCACTATGCTAGGCTCAAGCATGAAGTTTATTTCAATTTTAGCATTTACTTGAACCATAAACAAATGCAGCTACACCATTAACAATTGTTGCAATAACCAAGATCACAAGAAGAAATATCATGCACAAGAACACAAGAAATATCCTGGGAAACCCTTCTCAACAAGGGAAGAAAACCCAGCAATCCTTTGCTATATTCTCAAGAGAAAAACCTCCCACACCATAGACCTAGCACACAAAAKGGTGCTCTCCAAAACCAAGAAGCTAGCGCCCAAGAGAGGTGTGCACTTCAGCCCTAGAATATGTACTTGCTGAAATTTCCAAAATCACATGTTTGTTGTGTTTCCTCAATGGGGAAATCACCTTTAATTATACTAGACTGGACACATCAAAAGTGGTGTCTATTGGCACAACAGGGTCGACCTCAATAACTCAGAATATAATTAATAATTACAATATTAATTATCTTTTACATTAATTATCTTTCACTTTATGGTAGGGCCGACCTGTACCCTTTACATCACAATTAGGGTTACAGGTAAATCTTACTCTTAGACAATATAGCAAGGGATCTCACACACCCACTAGTGCTCAGCCACTAGGGGCACGTCCACCTGTGCTTAGCCACGGGGACGTCCTACTCAACAGATCTCTATTTCACTGAGTCTCACGGGAGAATCATCTGGAGTACCACATCGTCTCAACTCTCTACACAAAGGAGAACAATACACCCATCACATGGGCACCTTCACCCCTCACAGGGGTACACATCATTTCATCTCAAACGACACACCCATCTTAAGGGCATCCTCACCCCACACAGGGGCATACACATTGACACACCCATCTCATGGGCATCCTCACCCCACACAGAGGCACACAACGTCCCATCTCAGTCTCTGAGAGGAACAACACACCCATCTCATGGGCACACCCAGCTCATGGGCTCTCTCACAGGCCGACTCACTCAGTCTGTGTCCTGAAGGATGTCTCACGAAGTTGTAATCATCAACACTCCCTCTCAGCTAGGGAGGCATTCTCCACCAGGCCAAGTCTCTCACGGAAGTACTCGAACTTCGTCTTGGCAAGTGGCTTGGTGAAGATATCTGCAATTTGCTCATGTGTAGGAAGGTACTACACATGTACTGCTTTCCTCTGCACCATGTCTCTGATATAATGATATTTTATCTAAATGTGTTTCGATCTATCGTGAAACACGAGGTTCTCAAAGAGCTTCACACAGCTCTAGTTATCACAATGAATAATGGTAAGATTCATCTCATGATCAAATAAATCTATCAGGAGCTTGCGAAGCCACACTGCTTCGCGGACTGCCACACTCAATGCTATATACTCTGCTTCTGCGGTACTCAAGGCCATAGAGCTATGTTTCCTGCTGCACCAGGAAACCATGGCAGACCCCAAGGTAAAACGACAACTGGATGTGCTCTTCCGGTCCACTGCGCTCCATGCCTAGTCTGCATCGACATATCCCTGCAAACTCAAGTCTACACTGGAGGCATATCTCAGGCCATATCCAACTGTGCCTCGTAGATATCTCAATACGTGCTTCACTACTATCCAGTGAGTCTGTCTCCCCTGACTCATAAACTGACTAAGTACATTCACTGCATAGCATATATCAAGTCTAGTGTTAACCAGATACATCAATGATCCAACCAGCTGTCGGTACAAATGTGGATCAATCTCACCTGAATCAGTAGAAGCATCACTCATTTTATTCAAATCCATCACCATCGGTGTAGGCATGGATTTGTACTCTGTCATACCAAACTTCTTCAATATCTCCACTGTGTATTTTCCTTGACTCAGAAAAATCTCATCAGTCCTCTGCCATACTTCTAGCCCCAAGAAGTAGTGCATCATACCCAGATCCTTCATCTCGAATTCAGAAATCAATGCTCGCTTGCATTCAGCAATAAGTCTTTCTGAACCGGTGAGGAATAAGTCATCCACATACAGGACCAATATTAGGCACTCGTTACCAACAATATGATAATATAGGTTTGGATCAGCAGCACTCTTGTTGAAGCCCAAACTCATCAAGAATCCATCCATCTTCTCATACCAAGCACGGGGTGCTTGCTTTAGTCCGTACAAGGCTTTCTTCAACCTACACACGTGTTTTCTCTTCGTGTATTACGAATCCTTCTAGTTTCTCGATGTAAACTTCCTCATCAATCTCACCATTGAGAAATGTTGTCTTTACATCCATCTGATGTAATTTCCAACCCATGGATGCAGCTAGTGCAATGATAGTACGGATGGAAGTGTATCGGGCTACTGGAGTGTAATGTCCCCATTTTTGGACATTATTACATTACAGAGTGTTATGCCTAACAGAGTAGCCAAATAGGGGTGACAGAGAGTTCGGGAGATATTGAGGGGTTTTATTGGGCCCAACTTGCATCGTTCATCATCAAGATCCATTCTGCACAGCTTGACTTTGGTTCCATTGCATTTCGACGATTTTTGTAATTTTGAGTTATTATGGATCATATCTTAATTAAATTCACTAAGATGGTCATAATGGGCATATTACTTGGAGAAACCTCTTAGTATAATAGCTCATCGGAATCGAGAGGAAGAGCATTACAAGATAAGATGATGAGAAGTGACTTCCAGTGGCCGGAGAAGCCATAAGGATAGATAAATCACTTTTTAGAGGTAAAATGGTTAATTAATTAATTAATTAAGTGATTTAATCAAGGAATAATAAAATAAGATAAAAGTCACTTGGAGGGAAAAGGTCAACAGCGAATTAGGGTTTTTGGAAGCTATAAAGTAAGGGTAAAGCAACCTAATTCAGTATTATGTAGATTTTGACTTGTCATTGAGGAGAGAGGCGCATCTCAGGAGAGATAGTTCAAATGGATTCCAGGAGGAAGATACCAGTTGGCTGATTTCGGTGTTGAGAGACACACCCTAGTCACCAGGAAGATCACACAAGTCTTCCATCATTCTTCAGCAGCAGTTACACAGGTTCCAGCAGTAAGGGCGCACTTATTCAGGGTGAGGGCGCAGCTTCTAAGGAGGCTCAGTGGATCGACTTGTCCCATCCAAGGAGAGTTCAGAGATTCCCCTCCAATCCAGTTGAGAGGAAGGCAAGACGCATCTTTTGCCTATTTCCTCGTCAGATTCCGACGGAGGAATCATCTGGGGCGCATTTTCCAAACATTGGGAGTGCAGCAGTTTGGGCAGACACATCCAGGGTTCCCGAGCGATCATCAGATCAAATCCAGGGAAACCCTTCTGACCCATTTCACAATAGGCCGAGGCGATCATTTTGAGACACATCTTAGTTGATTCCGACGGTGGAATCACTAGGGTGCAGTTTTCTAGTGAGAGAGGGGCGCATTCCCCCAGGGGGATCCATCCGGGGTCTAGACACACCAGCAGAGGGGTCGGTCAGTCACCAGGACTGAGAGCTAGAGCAGGGTGCACCATTTCGGACAGTTTCCAGGCCATTCCGAGAGGTTTAGCCACCAAGGCGAACTTTCAGCAGTTACCATCTGAGCTGCCATAGTTCCAGCTCATCCATTGATCCCGCAGTACTTATCTATTATCGGGTATTATCATTTAGTTTTCCTATTGTATTTCGGCTAAGATCCTTTTGTCATTTGATCTAGCTGAGTGATTCATTTTTATTCAGCCGCATTCGGCATTGTACTCATAAAGATACAATAATATAAGATTTGCAGTCTTTTGTCTCATTTATCATCTATATAGTCATTTATATGTTGTAACAATGAATTATCTACAGTAGATACATCAGATTATCAGTGTTTCCCAGACTAGCCAAGTTAGGAACATTACAGTGGTATCAGAGCTGGTTTTCCTGCCAGCCTAATGGGAAAATCAAAGAGGAAAGTTTCGATCAGATAAGGAGGTAGATACATCATTACTAGCTAGTGGATTGACAGGAGCACAGATGGAGCCTACACCCATTAGATGCAGGGAGATTTGCTACAGTTGCAAAATTCCTTGGAAGCCAGATCAGAAATGCAGGGGTAAAGGGAAGGTGCACATTGTTGAGGTGCACTATGACAATGAGAATGAGGAGATGCATGTGAATGCAACCATAGATGCCTATTTAGAGCAGTCTGATCTGGCTAGTGACTCTTGCACATATGAGGGATAGTTGGATGGACAGGATGATAGCGCATGTCCTTCATCTTCCCCATCAGGCAATGTTGAGGATTCAACACTTCAACATGGTGGTGACACTTGTGAGGATCCATATGTGTTGGCACTTAGACATGATGAGATTAGGAGGTTGGATGACCTACCTGTGGGTGTAGACATGGCTTCCAAGAAGTCGTGTATGGAGGATGATGAGCTTCCTATGATGAGCGAGCCACATTTTTCATCTTCTCAGTCACCTATGTTAGCCACGACACATGAAGATATCAGTGGCATTCTTGATATGGTAGAGGGGCCTTGTGTGGGGATTGTACACAAGGGACATATGGATCTACAGACCCAGGAGGAGAGGCATGGCTTGGAGTTAGTTGAACTTACGCATACCTATCAGTATGAGGAGAGTGTCACCACTCTTGGAGATTCCATTGATGGACCAAGTTGTGGAGACTGGCAGCTTGTTGGGACACTTACTCCCAAGATCGATCTACAGTTATGAGGATGCACTCCTTATTGGTTGGGATGACCATAGCACGTGTCTGGACACATCTATATGGGATCCATGCGCAGATGATATTAGTAGGGTGAGTGCACAAGAGGATACAACTGCCAATACAGGATACGGTGCGATTCAAATGGGGGTCGCAGTTGGTGATGGCGTGCAATGGCATACATGGGGACCTAGTAGCACAGTGCACAGTGGGCAGTTCAGTACCTTATATTTTGAGGAGTGCGTTGTTGGGGATTCCATTATTGACACTATCAGTGAGAGGCATGAGGTAGCACCTCAACAGGGTTGTGATCAGGAGTCATGACACTTGACAGGATAGTTGAGAGTTGGTGAGGACATGATCATGGTAGCCACTAGATGCATTGATGATACACACACATTAGTGGCAGGTTATTGTTGGAGGGCCTCGATGGCACATGATAGTTCACATAGGGGATTAGCCATTGATGACTTCCTTACACTCATGGAGAGAGTGACTGTGATGAGGGTCGACTACCAACAGTTATTGATGGATAGAGATTACCTATTGGAGGTTGGCGACATGTATCACAGGACACTGAGGGAGCAGGAGGTTGAGGTGGACCGACTCACTGATGATTTGGTGAGCACACGAGGATTCTTGGAAGGCACACAAACAACCCTTCAAGAATCAGAGGCCAGATTAAAGGAGCTCCTTGAGGAGACTAGTCAGAGATCCACTATATCTATCTCATCAGAGAGTATGATATATCCTTCAGTTACATTATTAGAGGATATCAGTGGTTTGGCAGAGGAGCACCAGTGGATGGAGGAGCATGACGAGATGTGCTTAGAAGAGCATGGAGATTCCTCTCCCTTGCAGCAGTATACATATCTGGGAGATCACCTTCACCATAGCAGTAGTTGCGTGAGTGATGATGGATGGAGAATGATTAACTCGCAGCTTGTGGAGTTACCTATTGTTGTACCCGATGGTTGGTCTTAAGTGATGAGTACAGGCGATTATTTACCATGGGTTCCGGTGGACGAGCTTTTGGTCAAGTCCTTGGGATTGACCAAAGCATATGATACTTTCCATTCCTACAGTTGGTTGCAGATATTTATGATAACCTTTCTCGATACTTTCATCATTGACAACAACATAGGGGGAGCTACACATTGGCAGGGGACATGGAGAGTTGGTAGGCTGAGACCACATGAAAGAAGTCTCTTGATTGCATACCACAGGATAGGGGTGGATCATCAAGGGCAGACAGTTGAGGCCTTGGGCGTAATGGAGAGTATCCTAGGCCATGGGACAGAGGATATCTCAAAGGTTGATACATATTCAAACTCTCATTGGAATGAGGATGGAGGGCTTTCAACAGTTACCAGTAGGGCACATCAGTAGTTAGTGGGGATTGGAAGTGATGAACTTCCAAATTTGACATGGGATCCGAGAGTCCATTGGTTCAATAGTTTGTTTCATCTTATAAGGATCCAGGAGTGGAGGATCCAGTATGGATACTTTGAGCAGACAGTCATGATCAAAGTAGAGAAGCATCAGCATGATGGTCCATGTTAGAGACTAGCATGGGACCCTGGGATTACAGGGCTCGTCATTTCATTAACTGATGGAGACGAGCGGACCTTTGCAGGGGGAAGTCACTTTGATTTTCCATTGAGTTTCAGTCTTGGGGAGAGCACGTCACTGGCTGGTGATTCGTTGAGGTCTTGTAGTACCTCACTATGGCAGCAACATGTTCAGTCGATGGGGGTCGTGTTGGGTTTGGTATGGTCTAGTAGGATAGACTCATTTCGGGTTGAGGCCGTGTGTTATTTGCAAGACACTCATGTTGTTGATATGTTACAGAACTATACTTCACAAGGCATTGCAGTTCACATCTTGATATGGGATCCAGGGATTGGAGTGCTTGGTAGTTCAGTGTTTGATGGAGTTGAATTTCGAGTAGAGTGGTTGCTTGGGGAGTTGACTAAGATTCTTTGGCCATTGATCATTCTACTCATCAAGAGCATTTGGGTGTCATGCATGGTGAGCACTTGGAGAGGCCAGATCTTGAGGGGAGTCAACTTTGTGTCACAAAGGTGGATATGGGACCCCGGTATCATATGCAGATTGATTCAGTTATTGCTTGAGGACAAGCAATATTCCAACAGGGAGGAATGTAATGTCCCCATTTTTGGACATTATTACATTACAGAGTGTTATGCCTAACAGAGTAGCCAAATAGGGGTGACAGAGAGTTCGGGAGATATTGAGGGGTTTTATTGGGCCCGACTTGCATCGTTCATCATCAGGATCCATTCCGCACAGCTTGGCTTTGGTTCCACTGCATTCCGACGATTTCTGTAATTTTGAGTTATTATGGGTCATATCTTAATTAAATTCACTAAGATGGTCATAATGGGCATATTACTTGGAGAAACCTCTTAGTGTAATAGCTCATCAAAATCGAGAGGATGAGCATTACAAGATATAATGATGAGAAGTGACTTTCAGTGGTCGGAGAAGCCATAAGGATAGATAAATCACTTTTTAGAGGTAAAATGGTTAATTAATTAATTAATTAAGTGATTTAATCAAGGAATAATAAAATAAGGTAAAAGGCACTTGGAGGGAAAAGGTCAACAGTGAATTAGGGTTTTGGGAAGCTATAAAGGAAGGGTAAAGCAACCTAATTCAACATTATGTAGATTTTGACTTGTCATTGAGGAGAGAGGCGCATGTCGGGAGAGATAGTTCAGTGGATTCCAGGAGGAAGATGCCAGTTGGTTGCTTTCGGTGTTGAGAGACACACCCTAGTCACCGGGAAGATCACACAGGCCTTCCATAATTCTTTAGCAGCAGTTACACAGGTTCCAGCAGCAAGGGCACACTTATTCAAGGTGAGGGTGCAGCTTCTGAGGAGGTTCAATGGATCGACTTGTCCCATCCAGGGAGAGTTTAGAGATTTCTCTCTGACCCGGTTGAGAGGAAGGCGACACTTTGGGCGGACACATCCGGGGTTCTCGAGCGATCATCAGATCAGATCCAGGGAAACCCTTCCGACCCATTTCACAATAGGTCGAGGCGATCATTTTGAGACACATCTCGATTCCGACGGTGGAATCACTAGGGTGCATTTTTCTAGTGAGAGAGGGGCGCATTCCCCCAGGGGGATCCATCTGGGGTCCATACACACCAACAGAAGGGTCGATCAATCACCAGGACTGAGAGCTAGAGAAGGGCACACCATTTGGAACAATTTCCAGGCCATTCCGAGAGGTTTAGCCACCAGAGCAAAATTTTCGGACTTTTAGCAATTACCGTACGAGCTGCCATAGTTCCAGCTCATCCATTGATCCCGTAGTGCTCATCTATTTTCGGGTATTATCATTTAGTTTTCTTATTGTATTCTGGCTAAGATCCTTTTGTCATTCGGCATTGTACTCACAGAGATATCATAATATAAGATTTGCAGTCTTTTGTCTCATTTATCATCTATATAGTCATTTATATGTTGTAACAATAAACTATCTACAATAGATACATCAGATTATCAGTGTTTCCCAGACTAGCCAAGTTAGGAACATTACATGGAGCAAATGTCTCATCATAGTTAACTCCCTCTACTTGTGAGAATCCTCTAGCTACAAATCTCACTTTGTATTTCTCGACACTTCCATCAGTTGCATGCTTGATCTTATATATCCACTTGGAATTCACTACATACTTTCCTTCTGGTGTCAGAACAATATCCCATACATCATTCTTCAAGATGGACTGATATTCTTTTGTCATGGCATCTTGCCATACATGCTGACCTGTCGCTTCTCCATGGCAAGAAGGCTCATAATCAATGATGTGGCTCATGGCTGAAAAGTAGCTTGAAAATCTCTTTGGTCTCTTGCTC
Source organism: Picea glauca (assembly GCA_000966675.3). NCBI lineage: Eukaryota > Viridiplantae > Streptophyta > Pinopsida > Pinales > Pinaceae > Picea > Picea glauca. The sequence goes on along the minus strand of JZKD02S1692762.1, from coordinate 293,006 downwards.
TCTCGGGATGTGCCTTGGAGAGCTGCAAGGCCTTCTGCCTCTTGCAGAGTTTGTCGAGCCCAGGCAGGCCTTTTATGGTCTACTCCAATGTCTCTGGGAACATCAATTGGAGCAACAGGATCAACTGGATCAACTAGAATAATGGTTGTCTCCCTCTGAACTACTGAAGGGGAGAAGGTATTTTCCTTTTTCTCAAATAGTTTGACTCCCTCTGAGTCAAGTGACTCCCTCTGAAGTCTGAAGGATAGACGTCTTTGCTAACCTGGAGATATCTCATGTCTTCTCAAGTCCTCTACTGACTCTATAGTACTTTGTTGGTCTCTTGTACTAAGATAATAATCAACCAATAAAATTTGGACTCTCGTACCACGGATAATGGTTCAAGGCATGAGGATTCCCACACCAGGAATAATATCCTTCACTATCAAAATGAAATCAACTACAGGTTTAATGATTAAATCAAATAAGGAATGTAGTACAACAACTTACCCTAGACTACAGTCATGCTCAATCTTTGTATTGGGTCTTTCAGAGGAAGTAATCCTCATTTCTCATGTCTTCATCTTTCTGAGGTGGGTTTGGATCAATGTCAGCGGTGGAAGCATATTGTCTTCCTTTCTTTCTGGTAGGACAATTTCTCGCAAAGTGTCCATACTTGTCACATCTGAAGCACTGGATCTTTGACATGTCTTTTCTCTGATCATAATCTGAAGCTGATGAAGTCTTCTCATCTTTGAATGTTTGTCTGAAGTTTCTTTTATTTCTTCCTCCTTTCTTTGTATGAAGCGCAAGAGCATGATTGTCATCATGAGGGGATTCTTCCACTCCTCTAGCTATAAGTCTGATTTCTTCTTGGGTAGAGTCTGTCCACAGACGATCAAAAGTAGGTAATTTTTCTCTTCCACTGATAATTTGAAGAAATGGTTCCCAATGTTTTGGAAGATTATTGAGAGTGATCAAAACAAGTTCTCTGTTTGATATGATTTCTCCAATGGCACCTAGCTGATCTTTGATTTCTGACATCTTCATAAAGAAGGCAGCAATGGTGTCACCTTTTGTCATCTTGATATTTTGAAGTTGGCCCTTCAATGTAAGAGCTCTGAGGGTGTTGTCACTCTCAAACATATTCTTCAATGCTTCATACATTTCATAAGTTGTCTTCAGGTTGGAAATACGAGGCAGGAGATGATCTCTTACTAAGTATATGATTATCTTCCTTGCCTTGACGTCATCTTTCGTCCTTTATTCCTTCTCTTCATCGGTAGTTGTCTCTAGCAAAGCCTTTTGTATTGTCCACAATAGATCTTCCTCTTCAAGAGTGATCTGAAGTCTTGACTTCCAGGAACTGAAGTTGCTTGCTCCATCAAGCCTATCTTCCACCAAAGTTTTGTTCATCATATTTTTAGATTCTTCACAAACCCTTGTCAACTGGGCTAGAAAACCTAACGACTAGCAAACTTAGGCTTTGATGGGCTTATGACTGCCAACAATAAGCCTTGAAAGTCAGAAGAACACTGGTGAGCTGAAAAACTCCTTCAATGAGCTGTAGTAACCCTAATTCTGAATTTTCTGCAGAAAATTGCGAAACCCTAGGGCCAAAAATCCAAAATGCTTGGAAATGCAATCTGAAGCTTGCTAGAGGTGCACTAAAGGAGGTCGTACACTCCTATATAATTTTTAGCCCCAACGTCCAAGTTTAAGGTGATGAAATCACCCAAAAGGAGAGGGTCGTACAGAATTGCAGAAAACCCTAGAGGGTCGTACGGAATTGCAGAAAACCCTAGAGGGCCATACGGAATTGCAGAAGGGAGGGGACGATTGCTTTAATGCTTGTGCAATGGGTTCTTCAAGACCTAAGCTCTGATTCCATGTTGAATTTTCACTATGCTAGGCTCAAGCATGAAGTTTATTTCAATTTTAGCATTTACTTGAACCATAAACAAATGCAGTTACACCATTAACAATTGCTGCAATAACCAAGATCACTAGAAGAAATACCATGCACAAGAAGACAAGAAATATCTTGGGAAACCCTTCTCAACAAGGGAAGAAAACCCATCAATCCTTTGCTATATTCTCAAGAGAAAGACCTCCCACACAACAGACCTAGCACACAAAAGGGTGCTCTCCAAAACCAAGAACCTAGTGCCTAAGAGACGTGCGCACTTCAGCCCTAGAATATGTACTTGCTGAAATTTCCAAAATCACATGTGTGTTGTGTTTCCTCAATGGGGAAATCACCTATATTTATACTAGATTGGACACATCAAAAGTGGTGTCTGTTGGCACAATAGAGCCGACCTCAATAACTCATAATATAATAATAATTACAATATTAATTATCTTTTACATTAATTATCTTTCACTTTATGGTGGGGCCGACCTGTACCCTTTACATCACAATTAGGGTTACAGGTAAATCTTACTCTTAAACAATATATCAAGGGATCTCACACACCCACTAGTGCTCAACCACTAGGGGCACGTCCATCTGTGCTGAACCACATGGACGTCCTACTCAACAGATCTCTATCTCACTGAGTCTTACAGGGGAATCATCTAGAGTACCACATCGTCTCAACTCTCTACACAAAGGAGAACGATACACCCATCACATGGGCACCTTCACCCCTCAAAAGGGTACACAGCGTTTCATCTCAAACAACACACCCATCTTACGGGCATCCTCACCCCACACAGGGGCATACACATTGACACACCCATCTCATGGGCATCCTCACCCCACACAGGGGCACACAGCGTCCCATCTCAGTCTCAGAGAGGAACAACACACCCATCTCATGGGCACACCCAACTCATGGGCTCTCTCACAGGCCGACTCACTCAGTCTGTGTCTTGGAGGATGTCTCACGGAGCTGTAATCATCAACATATATTACCATACTAAACATCATCCTAAAGTTTTATGGAAATGTGCTAAGTCCACCTTAGGTTTTTTTTTATTTTTTCAGTTAATAAAAAAAAAATCGTAAAACGGAATATTTTAATTGTAATTTGTAAATTAAAGTTGTATTAAAAAAATGGTACTAGGAAGCTTCATATGCCTTGGGGATGCTCAATTTTGAACCTAGAGCACCAACTTTACCTAAGTACCCACCATTGTGAGTGAAATTAGTGATTTTAATCACTAAAAAGTCAATTTTACTCACAAAACCCAAAAAAGACAAAAAATCAGGATTGCTAAATTTTAGTAAAGTTGTCGGAAACATGTCAAAACATATTTTGACAGGAATGAAGCCTAAAAGGCTATGTGGCAGCCATAGAAGGCAAGTAAGAGATTGTTAGGTGTGATTGGGTGAGGTGTAGTTGAGTAATGAGCAAATCTTCAAGAAGAGGTGCGCCCCCTTGAGGAGAGGTGGTGCATTCCAAGAGAGGGTTGCCTACCTCTTGAGAGGTGGCGCCCTCCCCCTCTCTCTATTGTTCACACTTGTCATCCTTTGAGTTAATAAAAGAGGTGGCAGCCCTTTGGCTACCACTTGGCTCACACCCTCTCCCACTTGGTGCACCCTCCCTCTCCACTTGGTGCGCCCTCCTCATTTGGGATTGCTTCTCCTCTTGTTATATAATAAGGCACTCTCCCATTGCTAAGGCTAGTTGGAGCTTGGGAATTGTGCTTGTGTATCATTGTATTGTATCATCATTGTGAATTGAAATAAAAGGCTTTGGAGGCTACATTCTTGTGTCAATTTCATGTCCGGAGCATCTATGTCATGTGTTATTTTGTGAGGTAAAATTTGCTATTTGTTTTCTAGTTTCATTTGATAGGAAGTGGCCTTCTAGTGGAGCTATCTCCAAGTAGGATAAGATTAGAAAAGCTAGCTTGCTTAATAATCTTATTGTTTATCTACATCTGAAATTTTTATAATACATATCCATTTAGCTTAATGACTATGTCTTTATGAAGCATTTTATGTAGGTAGCATCGTTCTACTAATATTTGTTGGAAAGAGATCTATAAGTGTTGCAGGTTCTCACACTTGAAGAGAAGATTGGGATTGGTTGCACCTATCTTTGTCTTCAATATCTAAAAAAGGACATAGTCCCTCTTTGATCCATCAACAAGACTCCATTTCCCAAGATTCCAAGAAAGTCCAAGCACTTCTTTCCTCTCTTTCTCACTTTCTAAAATTTTTGTTTTGGTTACTTACTTTAAATACATGCAAAGTAAAAGGTTGTTGATCTAAAAAAGTTGAATTTATTTATTACTTTGTATGCTTTAAAAGCTAGTAGTTTAGATCTCTTTTTGCAAAAGAAATATTTACTTTGATCTATCTTGCTAGTTGCTATCTTTAGGTATTTTTTAAAGAAGTATTTTAAAACTCAAGGTAGTTTCATTCTTAAGAGTTTAAATTTCAAATTTGAGCATCCTTGTTGTTATTACTTTCTGTTTTGGGACAGCAAGTAATATCATCAAGAAAAGGCTCTTTCTTAGCTAGTTTAGACCTAGGCTGCGGGGGAGCGCCCCCCCCCCCTCGAACCCGCTCCCGAATCGCGCTCCGAAGGGGAGCGTTCAGGGAGCGCTCTTGGGAGCGCGCTCCCTGAACGCTCCCCT
>JZKD02S1692762.1:163434-176222 GCA_000966675.3 Picea glauca | reverse complement strand
ATAAAAAATTGTAATAAGAGATGTTGCATGATGAACTTGTAAAAGGTCTTAGCCACCTTAAGTCCTAAGTGTGAGTTATACTCTGGAGTGTTTTTTTTTACTTACTAATTATATTTTTTCGTTTTCAGGCGATTTATAATTTATGAGTTTTTTCACTCAATCCCTCCAGAGCTGGAGTATATGCCCATGGTTAGGCTTGAGCATGGATCTAAGCCTAGTGTCTAATGTATATTACCATGCTAAACATTCTCCTAGAGTCTTATGGAAATGTACTAAGTCCCCCTTAGGATTTTTTAATTTTTTCATTTAATTAAAAAATTGTCAGAATTCGGCAATTTTTAATTAAAAAATAAAGATGTATTAAAAAAGTGGTACTAGGGGACTTCATATGCCATGGGGATGCTCATTTTTGGACCTAGAGCACCCATATTACCTAAATACCCACTTAGTTGAGCAAAAATAGTGATTTTAATCACTTAAAAGTCATTTTTGCTCACAAAACCCAAAACAGTCAAATAAAATCATAAAAAATCAGCAAGTGCTAATTTTGGGGAACATGTTTAGACATGTTGGAGGCAAAATAAAAGTCCAAAGGTCAAGGTGGAAATCATATGATGATGTGTGATGGGTCAAAGACATGGTTTATGGCATGTGTAATGGTTTATGAGCATGTGCTCAAAAGGAGGTGCGCACCTCTCCCTTGAGGTGGTGCACTCTCCAAGGGAGATCACCTCCCAAATCTTTGACTCGCCCAAGTGGCTGCAATGTGGCAGTATAATAAACATTTGGCATAGGAAGAGGGTTACAACTCGCCCTTCCTCCTCCTCCACTTTCCCTCATCTAAGATACACTCCCCTCACACTTGGCATGCACATCCCTCTTGGAATCTCCACCCAAATGTGTATAAAGCAAGGCATTCTCTCCCATTGTGAATTAGTAGGAACTCTTGGAAGAATCGCTTGTGTAATCATTGTTATTGTACTATCATTATATATTGGAATAAAGAAAGGCTTTGGAGGCAAACTTGGTGTGGATCTCATGTGTGGATGCTCATTGTCTTGTACCAATTTATGAGGTGAAAGTGTTTTGATGTATTTCTTTCAATTGATTAAATTGTAGCCTTGATCTATTAAATTTGCTTGATTCTTAGATCAATTATCTTTCTCTTAACAAGATTTACTAAGCTTGCTTGCATTTTAAATCTTGTTGACTCTCGTATGTAATCAAAGAATTCATGCTTTCTTGCTTGATTAACATGTTTTCTAGATTTCATATGTAAAGGATACTACTATTTGACATTTGTTTGTAAGTGTGTTGAATCTTGTAGGGTCTCATACTTGAAGGGAGGTGGAGCTTGCTTGCATCCTCTTCATCTTCGAGATTTAAGAAAGACAATAACCCCTCTTACATGCCAAGAAGACTCCAATTGCCCAAGGACATTCCAAGCACAAGCTTGTTCTCTCTTTCCTCTCTTTAAAATTAAAATTGTATGGGTTACCTTACATAGATATGCAAGCATGTTCAGATCTTGATCTATCTAAATCATTAGTTCTTTCATGCATGCAAGTAATAGCTTAGATCTGATTTCTGTTTTTCAAAGTGCTCTATCTTAAGAATCTAGATCTAGCATAGGAAGATAGTACTTTGCTCTAAAATTTTCTGAAATTTTTAAAGGGTTAAAGGCTTATATTGTCCAAGTGTTATTCATTGTTCAATCTAGCATCAAAGTGCCTTTAAACTTGCTATTTTAGAACAGCCACAAAAGACCCTAAGAAAACTAGCTTTCTAGCTTGAGTTTCTTAGTTCCCTTTTGCCAATTTTTGAAGATTTAACTTAGACATTTTTTTGTAGATTTTTGCTAATAAACAAAGACACTCTTAAAGTGTTTTTGGCCATCTTGTATACTCTTTTGTTTGTTGTTTTGTGCAGGTCACTGAGTAAACAAGGGGAGATTCTGTCAAAATTTGGCGAATTAGGAACATTTTGGACCTCCGGAAGCATCCTACGCTTTCCTAAAATTTTGTATAAATTGTAACACCTTGATCCATTGTTGTAAGGATCCAAAGTCCTTTGAAAAGATCTAAAGACTCTTAAAAGAGCACTTGTAACCGAGTTAATAAAATAAGTGAAGCTAAGGAGGCTTCACTTTTCTTCTTTTCCCCTCAAGGGGGGAACCAGTGTGGTTGTGTTTGTTTCAGTTTCATGCATAGTTTCCTTTTGCTTAAAATCTAAATTTATCTCATGATCTAAGGAGTAAGTAAAGGAATCAAATCTTACAAGTCTCAAAGCATTACACAACATTTAGATTAGTTTTCCATTTGCAAAATAGAACACTAATTGCTAGAATTAGCTTTATTTCTCGCATTTTTCAATTTGGCAAATAAACCATCCCCTCAACTCCTCGAAAGAGGCCTGGTCAGTGTGGATTAGTAATTAGTCTCACATTTCATTTCAGTACTTTATTCCTAGTTTAAAATAAACAAATTCCCCTCAGCTCACAGTGCGGTTCCTGACCCTTCTAGTTGCGAGCTAGTCTCGATCTGCTGGAAGTAAGTTTCATACACGTTGTGTTAGTCAGTGGTTGATAGATTAATTAGGACAATCTCTGAATTAGTTAGCTTGATGCGCGGGAAAACACCTTGAAGTGACCTGCAAAGTAAGGTGGGCCCTCTCGGGACCTGGCTTCCCACCCGTTTTGGACATCCAGCACTTTGAGTGAATTTTACTGGTGAGACCATTGGGTTTCGGTAAAGCTCTCCGCAAGTTTCCAAACAAAGAGCTAACCTCCAAGGAGGCCCAAACCATTTCACTAATTCAACATCAACTTATCCTAATAAAACACACGAACTACATTGCCCACGATTCACTTTAAGGCACTGGTCTCACTTTACATTCAGCAAAGCCACAGGCTTCATCTTCAATTTGGCTATCTATTGGAAATAATTTAAATGAAACTTGCATCTAACAATTGTTTCTCAATAGTCCCCGAGGTGTAGGACAATCGGTGACGGAGTGTGTTGTTAAGCCACTCCGTGTTGTTAAAAGTCACCGGTTCGAAACCTGCGGGGACAAAAAATCCAACCATGTTAAGGGTTAGTGTGGCTCAGGCCAGGTGCGATCCCCGGGTGATTTTGACGGCTTAGATGCCCCTGAGTCACGGTTTCTCAAGCCACAGGTTAATCGCGTAGCCAACAGGTCCCGCACAAATTAACAAACAAAAAAAAACAATTGTTTCTCAATATCCTTTTGATGCAAGTATATGCTTATTGATTATATATCGTGGTAAATGTTTACTTCATGTTTTATCAGTTTATGGTTGATTGTTGAATGAATAATAAACTCCTAGATTTAATTTCTTGTACTTAGCTTAGTTTAAGCCTTAGTATTTTGTTAGGAACTATCCCCCTTAGCTTCGCTAGGAGTTGGCCTAGACGGAGGAGTTGAAGATTAGGTGACAGCACCTTAACTCTCACTTGCCCCCAAGGACACACCGAGTGGATTGAAGATTTCTTCCATGTCTCTCAGGTGTGTATAAGGCGGTAACAGGTACGATATATGAATCCATGGTTTTACATGGCTCCATAGGATGATCAGGTAGTTCCTTTTCGTCATTTTCGTTTTTTGTGCTTTCTTCGTTAAGTTCTTCAATCTCTTCTTCTTCTATAGTTTCTTCTATGGATTTCTTGAAGGCCATCTTCTCATTGAATGTTACGTCTCTGCTGACTTCGATCTTGTGTTGTTATGGAGTACATATTCTATAAGCTTTGGATGAATCACTGTATCCCACGAATATCCCTTTCTTTCCTGAAGGTTCTAGTTTATTCCTCTTGTCCTTGGGAATGTGATAGTAAACAGGACATCCAAATATTCTTAGATTTTCCACATTAGGTTTCTTACCTGAGAAAGCTTCTTCCGGTGTCATTTCCTTCAATATACGATGAGGACTTCTGTTCTGCACATATATTGTTGTCATTGTTGCTTCTCCCCATAAGAACATGGATAGACCTTGATCATTTAGTAAGGCTTTTACAGTTTCTTCAATGGATCTATTATTTCTTTCTACTACACCATTTTGTTGAGGATTATGAGGAACAGTCATCTCCCTTCTAATCCCTACCGATTTGCAGAATGCAACGAATTCCTTTGATGTGTATTCTCTACCATTATCGGTTCTTATTGTCTTGATCTTCTTATTCGTGAGGTTTTCTATTTCTGCTTTGAACTCTTGAAACTTGTTGAATACTTAATCTTTTGTCTTTAGTAGATATAGCCAAGTCTTTCTTGAATAGTCATCTATGAAGATTACGTAGTAAGAAGATCCTCCTAGAGATTTTACTGGCATCGGACCGCAAACATATGAGTGTGTCAGATCTAGAATCTCCTTAGATCTGTTGTTGATGCTTGGGAATGGTTTCTTGATATTCTTCCCAAGAGCACATCCTTTGCAGATTCCTTCATGTGTAGACTGCAACTCTGGTATTCCTTCAACCATCCTTTTGAGAAAGGGTAATGCTTAATAGTTAATGTGAGCATACCTTCTGTGCCAAAGCTCATTGGGGTTGACTTCGTTGTGTACAAGAGCTTCTTCATTTTGTTCAAGTAGTCTATATAGATTTCCTTCACGACTTCCAATAACCCTAGCATTATCTATGCTGGAGTCTTTATGCCATGATAACACCTTTCCATCCACGAAAGCTATTATGTTTCCCTTGTCTTCTAAGGAAGATATCGATACAAGATTATTTTCTAAACCAGGTACATATAAAACATTGCTTAAGTGAACATAGTTACATGTTTTCATTTTGATGGAGACTTGTCCAAATCCTACCACGAGGTAAGTGGTTTTGTCTCCAAGCTCTACCTTGTACGAGGTCTTCTTCTCATTTAGATTTGAGAGTTTGGCTTGATCTCCCGTCATGTGCCTAGAAGCTCCGCTATCGATTATCCACATGTCATCTTCAATCGTTCCAGTGAGTGCTGAGTAGTGTAGAAGACTGATTGTTTCATTCATGTCTTTGGTTGACTGGTAACTGGTCATGCCTTGATCCAAAACTTCAACTTCGCCGTTTCTGTCTTCTAAGAGAGCCAAAAGGTGCGCTGAGTTAGGGCGCATCTAAATATCTTATTTTTGAGCGAGATGCTCCATCACAAGGTGTCGAATCTGAGATTAGGGTTTCTGCAACTTCTTCTGCTAGTAACCCTAGCGGCAGTGTCTTTGGAAGTTGCTCCTGCTAGTAACCCTAGAGGCAGTTCCTCAACGAGCTCAATATCCTAGCGGCTATGCTTCCTTCCAGCGTTTAGACTAAATGAAGGAGGTATTGGCCCATAACCTATTAGAATATGAAAGATTGTGCTCGTTTTACCATTGGCAATACCCTTGTCACCCAACCATAGGCCGAAGCCACCCTCCGAGCACCTTGACCTTGATAGAGAAAAGAATCCTGGTAGCAATCCAATAGCCAAGAGAGGCTAATGCACCAAGCAAGAAGTAACCAAGCTGAACAGATAGTCTCACCCAAAAACTGGCATAGTACCTTCCCCAGGACTTGCGCACAAAACTGTTGGACTGCAGTGCACAGACACTGCTCTCTGCAATTCTGAGAAGTGTGAATAATGAGAGACTGGCGCCCTGTATTTATAGTAATTCTGGCAAGCTTGCCTGGGCCGACTTCTCCTTCTGGGTACTAATTAATTCATATTAATTATATTTCTGCAGCCAACATCTTGTCTAAAGTTTCCTTCATTTCTTTGCTTCCTTCCGGAACATTCTAATCTTGTCAAAGGTCACAATAGAGGTTCATACCTCCCGAAGCTACCATAATATCAACAATATCATCATGGCACATGGAGTTGACTCCCTAGTTGAAATAGGTGGTCAACACAAGGTATTCAACTCTACCTCAAGCATATGACCTCTCATCTCATCCTGCTTTCCAAACAGACTTTCCAAGGTGGTCCAGATCGTGTTTGGAGTCTTGCATGCGGCAACATGAAACCATAAATCAGATGAAATCAATTCAAGAAGAATCCATGTGGCCTCATCTTTTCAGCTCTCCCATCTGGTCTTCTCAATTCCTGATGTAGGTTTTGTTTCTGTCCCCATCGTCAAATTGTACAGTCCTTTCGTTCTGAGTTGGAGTTCAGCCTTGGGCTTCCAATCAAAATAATTGTATGGTGTGAAGATTACCACCAAGTTTGACTGAAGAATTAGTGTCGTATCCATCTCTCCCACTGTTTCTGAGAAACCCTAAAATTTTACTCTCAATCTGCAAGTGAAAAAATTGAGAAATCACTGCAGAAAAAGGCACTTTTAGAGGCAGTCGCACCTTTCCTTAAGACACAAAGTGACCAATCCCTAGTGGTCGCACTCTGCTAGTGTATTGGGAGAGACTGATCACACTCAGCTAGTGTATTGGGTGCGACCTTGTCTGTTACATGGATTTTGCTTGCTTAAACTCTGATTTTCCTTATTCCCTGGGTTCTCTGGCTTGCTCCAAGCAGCGTAGCTCTGATACCATGTTAATGTTTCATCGAAACCTGCACAAGAGATCTAGCTAAAGAGAGTACAAACAAAGCTTATCAAGAAAGGACGAGAGATTCAATATGAAAGAATGAGAAAATATTTGCACTACTCCAATGAGCTAATCAATGACGATCATTGTGATACAATGAATGAGTGGAATACACTCATATATAGGAAAGAACATTCCATAATTAAGAAAAGCAATCAAGCAGTTAGTTTTCCTTATGAATGCATGCATGCATAATAGTGATGGTCTAAATAGAAAGTCTAAAATAGAACTAGTCAGTTAACTCCCACTTAACTAGTGTGTCAAAAATAGAAATTTCTCCACAGAATCTAGGTCCTCCAAGGACTCATCATTGTACATGGTATGGGAGTTATGTGGATCTTCAAAACGTTGTTCTCAACTTCCCAATACTCACAAAAGACCTTGATCAAACTTGTAAATAAAAATATTTCTCCCTTTCCCAAAAATCTAAATCAATTTCTTGCATCTCCTCCCAAGCTATGATAAAATAATCTCACCACAACATCTTCATGCTCAATATTAAGTTCTGAAACATGATCCAATGCAATATGATGTGCCGCTAGATGAGTGTTCCAACAAAATCTCGGAAGATGATTTGTCCATCCTGAAGGAACCTTATTTAGATACCCAGGAATGCCCAAAAAATCAAAGGCAAAATACATACTAGCATGCCATGATGCCATACTAATTCCTTCAAATCTTTAAAAACAGAGTGTTGATATAAAATTTGAAAAATATTATATTCATATATTTTCACACCAATGGAGTCGCTAGATAAGAATGCTAGATCTACAAACAAGTCTTCTCATCACATCATTGTAGCCATGTCTACTAATCTAGGAAATGGACTTTATCCCCCACAACAGCACCAAAATGTTGCTTCCCAAACCTGCAATTCTTGTGGTAAATCCCTAAAACACGAGTGCAACCTTAGAGGAACTCAAGAGGGCTTCCCATTGTCACCACAGCAGCCTTCTTCTCACTTTAGGTTGGGTCTCCTTCGACATAATGGGGTTATCCCTAAGATAGGATTGCTAAATTGTATGTGAATGGAATCTCAAGGTGAAATGGAGAAATTAACTTTAGCAAAACAGAATTTCTTATTTAGGTTTTGTAAATAAGGTGACAGGTGGACCGGGACTAGTGCCAACCCATTGGGCAAGTGGAGTCAAAGGAATAAACTACGAGGGTTGTTTTCATATGTGATTAGGAGAGAATGGAACTGGAATAAGCAAGCTACCACACTCCTATCTTGCTGTTCACTAATGCAGAAAATGTTTTTAAAGAACCCAAATGAAGGAGTAAGTCCAAATATGCAAGAGGGTGTGTCTACAACTAAATAATGTGGATGGTAGCCAACTCTTAATGAATAAGCAAGACATCCATTGACATTTCGAACAATAAACAACAAAGACATATGAAAGGGGAACAAGCCACAATTAATATCTTCTTAATAAAAGCACAATCTTCTTAATAAGGAATGATGTCACCCATATTTCATCCCTTTAACATATATTTGATCCAAAAAATTTCAAGAATATATGTATTCAGCAATACAGAAGCCAAAACTGTGAAATTTTCAAGGCAAGTAATGCATTCAATTTCAGATCTGAAATTACTTCCAAGTGACCTCAAACTGTAAACTAGGGCTGTTATCACTGAATAATTTTACACTTAAATTATGACAAAAAATTACAACGGAAACACAAAGATTAGAGAGAAAACATTCATGCACAAGAGACAAAAAATTTTGTTCTATAAAATTTTCTGATTGAGAAATTTCGAGGACAAAAATAGCCCTCCTAGCAAATTACAACTTCAACATATTTCCGGAAAAACCCTTCCAACTTGCAAACCTACTGAATGGCCCTGTTGACGTCACCATGTTGTACGGTCCTGCCTTATCAGTTGTACCCTCACACGTGCGGCCTGTCCATACTCACACGTGCAGCCTGTTTTTTCCCTCACACATGCGGCCTGTTCGTACCACATGTACGATTGTCCTTCCTCACACGTGCGGCATCCTCCTTGGCTGGAAAAATCAGAAAATAGAATGTCCAGAAACCTTAGGCCAGATTTTCCAAAGTGAGGAATTTCTCTTTTGCTGAAATTTGCCTCCCAATCTCCTTGGCACAATTGCTCACTCACTTATGCCAACTCCATAATATCACAATGAGATGTGATGATGTCTCATCACATTGACTCTCCTTTTATAGGAGTCTAATGAGTGAGTTTAGGAACCTTTTCTAAACTCAACATTAAATTAGAATTGTTTATTACTCCATGTGGGTGTGAAGCCCCAACCAAGCCCTAGCTCAATATACAAGGGGTTTTCACAAAATGAAAAATGCAATGTGAGTGCCAACAAAGATTCCCGCATGCCCGACACCAAGGCCAATGTGGGAATACCTTCCAATGCTACAAAACATCAACACTCCCTCTTAGCAAGGGAGGTATTCCATCCACCACTACCTAGAAGTATCTTTGTCTCCCACACCAGAAGTGGCTCTGCCTCCCACACTAGATTCGCTACCACGGTTACTCCCTCTAACACAAAAGCAAATCCCGTTGTATGGCATGGACCCTTCTTGGAAGACACCCTGCTCCTAGAAGCCTCCCGCTTCTGAGCATCCTGCCTGGCCATCTCAACCCATGACACCTTCTTGAAAATCTTGGAAGACTCCTCTCTGCCACCTAAACCTGAAGGTTGACTTCCTCTGGACTGTTGAATCTCCCTCTAAGCCTATTGACTCCCTCTGAGTCTGCACAACCTTCGAAGTTGCCTACTCCTTCTTCCCTGTCACTTTGTTGCTTTCCATAGATCGCATAGGTTGGCCCTTTAGCCTGTACAAGTTGCTCTCTCTAACTCCAAGAACCACTGATGTGTCTGAGCTAGATCCTCTAGGCATGAACAATGCCTGTCCATCCCAGAACACTACATCAAGTCCCTTCTTCTCAATCGTTGAGACTGAGAGTACACTCCTCCTGAGTTCTGGCACCCATAGCACATTTGTCACTCTCAACAGATCTCATGACTCCATCCGGAATGACATTGTTCCAGATCCCTACACTACATGCTTAGTATCCATACCAAGTTCCACATACGAATCTGAGTCAGACTCTGTGAAGCTCTCGAACAAATCTCGTGCTCTTGTCATATGACATGTGGCTCCACTATCCACCAACCAAGTCCCACTACTGGAAATTGTACCAGAAAGGGCGGAGACTAATAAGAACTCCCTCTAAAGCTTGTTTGCAACCTCATCCACTTCTATTGATGATGCTTGTTGCTTCCCTTTCCCTCTCTTCCGCAGTGGACACTGTGAAGCATAGTGACCTAGCGTATGACAAGAAAAACACTTGACCTTGCTAAGGTCCTTCTTCTTCCTCTGTTCTGGAGATGCCTCTCTCCTTGGAAAACCATTTCTTCTGCCCTTTCTAGCATGAGCAGCTAGGGCTAGGTTCTCATCATCAATACCTCTCTGCTTGCCATTCTTGGACTTTATCCGAGCCTTCTCCTGGATGCAATCGATCCACAGTCTGTCAAATGGTGGCAACTTCTCTCGTGCACAAATCCCCTACACAAATGGTTCCCAAGACCCAGGAAAACCATTCAATGCCACATTCACCAACTGTGTGTCATTGACTGCCTCACCAATGGCTACAAGCTAATCACAAATCTAAGTGATTTGGACATCTCAATAGATCGGAGTTGGTGCCTCAAAATCAACTTTCGGCTTGCATTCCCGCTTTGGTACAAGCCCACCAAAGCATCATACATATCCTTTGTTGTCTTCTTCTCGAAAATATGAGGAATCAAATGATCCTTCACAGAATCCAACAACACCCGCTTGGCCTTCACTTCCCTCTTTCTATGGGCTGCCAATTCATGTGCATCCTTTGGATCTGGAACCACCATCTCAACATACTCTTTGAGATCATTCTCTTCCAAGAGAAAAAGGATCCTAGCCTTCCAGGCCCGGAAATTAGTGGCCCCCTCCAACTTGTCCTCAACCCTAAGAGTGCTCACCATTATGACCTACCCAGAACAAAAACTCAGCAACAACAAAAATCTGTAACCACTTGTGTCTCAAGAGATGAGTCTTTCTCTCTCTGGATCCTATGCTCTAATACCATGTCAAATTTTCAAGGCAATTAATGCATTCAATTTCAGATCTGAAAATTAGTTCTAAGTGACCTCAAACAATAAACTAGGGTTGTTATCACTGAAAATAATTTCCCTGAAATTATGACAGAAAATTACAACGGAAACACAAAGATCAGAGAGAAAACACCCATGCACAAGAGACACAAAATTTTGTTCTGTAAAATTTTATGATTGAGAAATTTCGAGGACAAAAACAGTCCTCCCAGCAAATTACAACTTCAGCAAATTTCTGGAAAAACCCTTCCAACTTGCAAACCAGTTGTACGGCCCTGCTGACGTCATCCTGTTGTACAACTGTTGACGTCACCATGTTGTACGATCCTACCTGATCAGTTGTACCCTCACACGCGTGGTCTGTCCATACTCACACGTGTGGTCTGTCTGTACAACACGTGCAGCCTATTTTTCCTCACACGTGAGGCCTATTGGTACCACACGTGTGGTTGTCCTTCACACCTGTGACCTCCTCCTTGGCTAGAAAAATCAGAAAACATAAAGTCCAAAAACCCTAGGCCAGATTTGTCAAAGTGAAGAATTTCCCTTTGCTGAAATTTGCCTCCCAATCTCCTTGGCACAAGTGCTCACTCACTTATGCCAACTCCATAATGTCACAATGAGATGTGATGATGTCTCCTCACATTGCCCCTCCTTTTATAGGAGTCTAATGAGTGAGTTTAGGAACCCTTCTAAACTCAACATTAAATTAGAATTGTTTATTCCTCCATGTGGGTGTAAAGCCCCAACATGTGGGCTCAATATACAAGGGGTTTTCACAAAATGAAAAATGCAATGTGAGTGCCAACAAAGATTCCCACATGTCCGACACCAAGGCCAATGTGGGAATACCTCCCAATGCTACAAAACATCAACAAAAACATTATACCTCACAAGAGAAGTCCTCAACATGCATTGCCTTCAAGATCTTCAACTAAGCTCCAACAGGGATCTCCCCAAATCCCACCATAACAAATGATAAGAGAGAGACTCTTTATATAGAGTAAGCACCATCTCCTTTTACAATAAAATATTGATTTTTTTCCTAGATCCACTATTTTCTACGAGAACAAATGATAAAATAAGCTTGGAGTTATCTAGATACATCCTTATCTCCAAGGAAAACAATATAATAATGCTCTCTCACATAACCAACCCATGTGACAAGTCAAACAATAATAAAATATTGAGTAGTTAGTTATGCCATTTAACAACCTCCAACGAGATAAGCTCAAGAAGGGTGGGACGCCTTCTCGAAATGAGTGATTGACCAAGTAACGACCTCCTCCATTTCCTCCAAGGGAAAACGCACCACCAACTAACGCCTCAAATAATATGAAAACAACCTCCTCAAAATAGCATGTGAGGCCGCCAAGGTAGACATCCCATCAATGATGCAAGAACATGTGTGTAATGACCAAGTAAACATCTCCAAGGTGGCACGTGTAGCTCCATAGGTAAGGTGCACCATCAATAGGCATGGAAAAATGTGCAATAAAGGCTCAAGTAATGGATGTTCCACTAGGAAAAGAAGTGGAGACTCGTGATAGTTTGACCAAGTGTCAAAGATAGCAACCAAGGAGTGGGACGCCTCCTCAACTAACTCCATAGCACAATCTCCAATATGTAACAACCTTCAATCAATGATCAAGTGGATAGGTACAAGGAAAATGAGGTCAAAACACAAGATAATGCCATGAAACCACGTGCCAAGCCACCCTCATGCTCAACTAACTCCTCCAAGGAAGGGGTCAGCCCCATCTCTAGCAACAAAATAATATAATAAGTGTCTAAAGTTTAAACATATATGCCACCAAGGTGAAGTGCTCCATTGGTAATAGGAATCCACATCATCATAAATCAAACCAAGTACTAAAAACCTCCTCTAACTGTTGAAATTCTGAGGTCCTATGAGGCTGCCATCTAAGGTCTGTCCTTGACCTTAGTATGGCTCTAAGTTTCAACTGTTTTGTTGTCTTCTTTTGCTGTTTTAGGACAGCAAACTGTCATGTACTTTCTGCTCAATGTTTTATAGGTTAAGTGCTCTTTTAAGGTGCCCTTGCAAGTGTTTTCTT
>JZKD02S1692762.1:147526-159444 GCA_000966675.3 Picea glauca | reverse complement strand
AGTTGCTTGAGGACAAGCAAATTTGGGCGGGGAGGACTGTAATGTCCCATTCTCCCTAGGCAGTCAAAATACCGTGGTGGTTTACACAGTTTCCCGTAAACCATTAGACGGATGAATTAGGGAAATGATATTGGTAAAGTCACTTTCGAATTATAAAGTGAAAACTTAGGAAAAGTGAGTTTATTAATATTAAACCCCTCTTTGAGGGTATTTCTCTTCAATTATTAATTAAATGAATATTTTAATGGAGAAAAAGAAAAGTGAAGGAACAAAAGGACGGTTGGAGGTGGAAAAGGGATTATGAACTATTCATTTTGAAAATTGAGTTTGGGTGAAGAGCTCGGAGAGCTAGCGAGGGTTTCAGCTGGAAACCCATATCGGTGCTCGGATTCGGCAGTGAAACTATCTGCCCTAGCCGTGAGATTGGAGGAGCCATTCAGGGTTCTCATTTGCAGGTATTGGCATTGTGGTTCGAAGATCTCCATCGAGGGAAGAATTTCATTTGTCGATTGGAAAAGAGAGAACATTTTCTCTTTGGCACGTGTGGAGAAGTTGGGCATTTTCCCTTGAGCTGGACGCATCCATTATTTTTCTGCTGCGTGTGGTCTATTGGGGACCGAGTTTGCATCTTCTCAAGTTGTGGTACCTCTTGCTGGTCGTGGGATTGGTTTGTGATCCCTGCTGGTCATCTTCTCCTGTAGCTGTGTGTTTCCTCCTTGCTGGCCATGCCTCTCTTCTCCTGTAGTTGTGTGTTCCTTGTTGGAGTCGTGTGGAATGACCAAAAAGGGAGGCTGCTGTGGGCGATCTCCATGAGAGGGCTGTTCGTTGCAGGGTGAGAGGATTATCATCAAGCTTGGGGTTGCTATAACACTAAATCAGATGGCTGGACATTAAATATATGAGTCGCCCCTCTTCCATCAATTCGTGAGGACAATTTTGGATGCTTTCTCAGGGCTGTGGGTGTTTTTGGTTGGTTCCAAGTTTCTTACAGCAGATCTTTCCTTCATCTTTGAGAGGTATTTTCACCTCATTTTGACTGTCATTAATTCAGCATTATTATTAAATAAAAACAGCCAGAGTTTAGCAAATTTGCTCATTGAGATGTGAATGTTTTATCATTATTTTATGGGTTTTATCCAATGTCGAAATAATACACTTGACACTCATTTGGGGAGGTATAAGGGATTCGAAAACCAATAAAACAGCCCACAAAACCAAGAAAACTACTGCAGTCCATTCAAATTTCACCTACAGCCATCATTTACAGAAGTTTGCAAAGTGTTTGACGAAAGTCCAACACCAGACTAAGGGAGTTTTTCCCATTTTTTTACAACTTAGAATATTTCATGCCACAAGAGCGGACTAAGTCAACATACACCAGAGCATATAGGAGGAGCGCTTTACTCAATATACCACCATCCACTAGGAATATGACATGCCACTACCAATCCATCAAAATCATTACGGTGCACCACACAAGAGCCATATCACTGTCATATACCACCATACAAGAGCTAGATCTCCATATAAATGTACAATGAATAATACTATGATGCCAAGATAAATCATGTGAGGCAAGCATCTTATCAAACTGTTAGATTTTAGGGAAAAATAGAAAACAGTAATATCTTTTCAAATCTGTGCACTAATACTAATATAGATCAGCACTTAAAACATTTAACTGAAGCAGATTAAATATAGAAAGTTAGATCTGAGCATATGAAAACAAATTTTCTGAATGCAGATTTCAAACAAAACAAATCTTAACTTACCTCTAGCCAATGAAGGATGTACCTGTCACATGTAGATGTTGTCTCCTTTAATATGCTCAGAAATTAGCTTAAAGTCGTGGATCAAACTCAAGGGTTATGATCATCTATCATGATATTAGGTAGACTGTTTTGCCAAGGAGGACCACATACAGAGCTGATGCAAACACCCGCAACAAACTGTCCAAAACTGAACTGTAGTAAACTACAGCAACAAAAGCCTTCAAGCCAAAGAAGGTACCAGAAAAATAGAGACAGCAGAGAGAAACCCTTCAAGAGGGAATGCACCAGCAAATAGGGACAGCAAAGAGAAACCCTTCAAGAGGGAATGCACCAGCAAACAAAGGAGGAGGAGCAAAAGGCTGCCTAGAAGGCAGTGGCACCCTATACACAGTGGCAGCAAGGAGATGGGAGGCCACCGTACCCTCACAACAACCAGCAGAAAACAAAATGAAGGGGCCAAGAGAAGGCCGCGGCACACACAGCAGTACTAGGAGAGTCCGCGGCTCCAACACCCATCCAAGGAGAAGTCCGCGGCATGCACAGGAAGGTCCACGGCAGTGAAGAGAAAACCCACAGCAGTCAAGGAGAGGTTCACGGCATGCACATACAGCCAAGGAGAGGACTGTAGTATCTCCTTAACCAACAAACAAACAAAAAACTGAACTGAAGCTCCCAGCCTAGTGTCCAAATAAAACCTCAAATCTGAAATAGAATGTTCACAAGAGAAGCCGTACCACAACCAAGAAAAACACTGAGGTAGCCGCAGCAAAATCAGACTAGGAAGAATGAGGAGAGTGTGTGAATGAGAGAGGGGTAGGCTCTTATTTATAGCTTAGGTGGGTAGGTTAGGGTTTTCTATTTTAACCCTATCTTTAGGATTAAGTCAAACACTAATAAAAAATAAAATAAATAAAAGATAATTAATAATTACTTAATAAAAATATTAATTAAAAGTCAATTAAATCAAAGTGACTTATAAAACCCCGACACTACATTAAACAAGGAGGGAAACAAAAACAAGAAAGGGGGGGACTACAAGACAAGGTCAAGGGGTTCCTCTTCAATGGCAAAACATGTCCACATAAGTCTCGTGATGGCTTATAAACTTTTATCATCACTGTATAGGAGGAAACATCCATGATGTGCTCATGTCCATCTTCGTGGTTGCTCCTAGGTCTCATGGACCATCCGGGGAGAGAGGAAGAAGATCACACATCATTACATCTTGGTACACAACCAAGAACTACCTTGTCCAAGACCAGGGTACCCCAGAACACATCTAGGGTCTTCCATCCACCAAGGTAAAAGACCAAGGATCAACCCAAGCGTTTAAGCAAGGATTCCCTGGAACACATCCAGGGACCCTAGAACACATCTAGGGACTTACATCATCAACCACCAAGAAACACATCCAAGGATCAATCCAAGCACTGAGCAAGGATTCCCTGGAAAACATCCAGGGGGCCTAGAACACATCTAGGGACTTATATCATGAACCACCAAGGAACACAACAAGGATCAATCCAAGCACCGAGCAAGGATTCCCTGGAACACATCCAGGGGCCCTAGAACACATCTAGGGACTTACTGCTTGGTCCTTGACCAAGAACCCCAGCAATATACTAGGAGCCCTCACTAGGGTCTTTTTCCATGGCTCTAACTGCTTGGTCCCAAACCAAGAAACCCCAGGAGGGCATTGGGAGCCCTAGATCTCATCTAGGGTCTTATCTATCCTTCGGAGAATGGCTCTTGCAGCTGCACTAATTTCAACACTCCCTCTCAGCAAGAGAGGCATTCTCAACAACACCAAGCTTGTCTCGAAAGTACACATACTTTGTCAATGACAGAGGCTTGGTCAAAATATATGTGGTTTGTTCTGCCATCAAAACATACTAAATACTGAGAATGTTCTTCTGCACTATGTCCCGAACATAGTGATATTTCATCTCAATGTGTTTCGTTCTGTCATGAAAACACAGGAATCATAGAGAGCTTTACACAACTCTGGTTATCACAATGGATTATTGTGGGTTCCAACTCAGCACTGAACAAATCTGAGAGTAGCTTTCTGAGCCACACTGCTTCTCTATTGGCAGCACTTGCAGCAATGTATTCTGCCTCTGCAGTGCTCTCGGCTATGGAGCCCTATTTCCTGTTGGACCAGGAGATCATAGCTGAACCCAAACTGAAACAATATCTGAAATTACTCTTCTAGTACATTGTACTGTCCATCCAATCTAAATCTGTATATCCATGAAGCATTACACCTCCATTGGAGGTGTATCTAAGCCCGTAGGCTATAGTCCCCCGAACATATCTGTGAATATGTTTGGCAGCAACCATATGAATATGTTTTGGTTCACACATGAACTGGTTGAGGGCATTCATTGCATAACATATGTTCGGTGTGGTATGTACTAGATACATCACGGACCCAATGATCTGATGATAAATGGTGGGGTCTTCTGGATCTGAACCTGTAGCTTGATCATGTAGCTTCTTTAGGTTAGAAATCATAGGTGTGGTCATGGACTTACAGTTCAACATGCCAAATCTGTGAAGCACATTAATTGCATACTTGCAATGTGAGAGAAATATCTCACCATGTTTCTGCCACACCTCTAAGCCAAGAAAGAAATGCATAAGACCCAAGACCTCCATTTCAAATTCTTTTGAAAACTCCCTCTTAGTCTGAGCTATCAAATGTTCCTCTTCTGTAAGAATCAGATCATTCACATATAATACTAAGATAACATGATGATTCTGAACAATCTTTATATAAAGATTGGGATCTACTATACTCTTGGTGAACCCAAGACTTTGAAGAAAACTGTCAATTCTTTCATACCAAGTTCTTGGAGCTTGTTTCAATCCATACAAGGATTTATTTAGCTTGCAAATATGGGATTCTTTCCCATGGATCATGAAACCCCCAAGTTGCTCGATATAAACCTCTTGCTCAACTTCACCGTTAAGAAAAACAGTCTTAACATTCATCTAGTGAAGTTTCCAACCAAAAACTGCAACAAGAGATATAATGATTATGATGGAAGTATACCTGATAACGGGAGCAGAGATCTCGTCATAGTCAATTTCTTCTAACTTTGAATTTTTCAACACTGCCATCTGTTACATGTCATGGCCTAACTCACATACTGGGACTGCTCCCTCTGAATCTCATAATATGACTGCCTCCTTGCATGTGCAAATTGGCTCCCTCTGAACCTACAAGATCCTTTGACTCTGATCTGGTGTCGTATATCTTCAAGATGTACTTGGTGCCGGTACCAAGTTTAATATGAAAAGTTGAGTCAAACTTATTGAGCTCTTGTGCCAAGGATAATGGCTCAATTACAATCTTAGGACTCTCGATTAAAAAAGGGATATCTGTAGGGTTCCCAAAACGAGGGGGAAATACCCCAACTACCAAGATAATTTGTTGAACTACTTAACCAAGAAAATAACCCAGCCTAAAAATGACTCAAAAGGGTACTTGTTAGACTCTTATATCGGGGATAATAGTCCATCATACTATTGAGTTCTCAAACCTAGCTTATATCAACAAGTATATGTTGAGATCACAGCTTCCTTGATCATGTAACCAAAATATAATTGAGATTCTGACAGTAAGATAATCACAGCTCTTCTTGTTGTCTTTAGTAGTCGCATACTTATTTTAAATTCAGTGATTAAATGCAAATGAAACACACCTGGACTTTGAGTTTCTCCAAATTTCCACTTCAAGATATTACTCACCAAGATGAATCCTGACATCGTTCAGAGATGACAATAATTCTCTTCTTCAACAGATTCATGCTTTAAACCAAAAAAATCAGCAAGCCGGTGGAGGAGCATGCGATGATAGAACACCATAGGCTTAAGCTCCAGAATATCCTCTAAACCTTTATTTTGCAACTAAGAGATCAACTGGCCAATAAGGATTATATCAACAGTAACAGGAATCTCTCGAATGTGACTATACTGCCCTGATAAAATAAATCCAAATTATCTTTCAAGAAAACTGATAAATGTCTCTTCTGCGGACAGAATAAGATATTTATAAGGTAAGTTATCTTTGATAAGCCTAGCTACCTCCCCAACCATCGATAATGGATTAAAGACTTTAAAAATCTTTTGACTGTTGTTGAATTCGGTTGACTGGGTGCAATTCAGGCTACGAGGAAGGAGAGGAAGGCCATCATATTACGATTGTTCAATCAGCACACCTTAGAATATCAGAAGATTCTGAGATTAATAAAAACTCATCTATCATAGCTTCTGCTATTTGCCAAGAACATGCCCTCAGTAGCCTTCATCAAAAAACTTTCTTTTGTCAATCAACCAATAGGAGCTCTAAATCTTTCTTGTGGATGACACATAAATACTGATCCTTAACATGAAAGGCTTAGGTAAGGTACCCACCATCATTCTAGGTTAATTTAACTTGATTTTCTTCTTGAAGGATTTCATTAGGTGTTTTCAACAAAAGAAGAGAACTGTACCACTTGATCAATGCTTTCTGTAGGTTCAGAAAACTGATGACATTGCACTCTTTAAGTAATCAGCACACTTTTAAATCACTTCTCATGCAATCAACCACTATAATTTTCAAATTGTCTTGGTCTTTTCAAATTAAGTAATTTTGTTGAAGATATGGAGTCTACACATATTTTTCTCTTCCATAGAATAGATATCGATTCAAGTTTAGGTACAGATGAGATGTGGGGCCTTCAAGATTTCTTCAGACTTTAAAAAATTATCATTCATATTTAAAGCATGGTTTGCCTAAAAAAAATGTATCAAACATACCATTACCTCCTCTAAAACTCGGTTTCCTTTCTGTCTAAATTCAGACTCCTTTTTTTCGCTTCAAATCTACAACGATCTTGCTTTAGATCTGTACTTTGAATTTCCTCAGTCTTATAGGATAGGTTTGCAATTTTCCTTGACCTTTAGAGGTCGTGGTTAGTGTTGGAGATGTTTCTAGAAAGATTAGGTCTCCTTCTTATTCCTGTAGAATGTCATCCTTAATCTGCCTCAAGAATTGATCTAGATCTGAAATTGGATTGCCCAAAACAGGGCTAGGAAATACTATTGGTAATGTCCATAAATGGAGCTTATACCAGCACCTATAATCAGCCCGGACCTGTTGTTCAATACTCTAAGATTTGTCTTGGACTTGTGGCTGCCTGAGCCTTAGAACAGGTCTAGTTCTAAAGTCTAATGATGGAGTCATACTGTAAACAGGATAAAACAAGCTTACTGCTGATCTAAAAAAACAATCCCTTAGATGTGGATATACACAGGCTCAAGAGTTTGCCGCTAATGAGCTATTTTCACGCCCTATGCTCTGATACCATGTTAGGTTTTAGGGAAAAATAGAAAATAGTAATATCTTTTCAAATCTGTGCACTAATACAAATATAGATCAGCACTTAAAACATTTAACTGAAGCAGATTAAATATAGAAAGTTAGATCTGAGCATATGAAAACAAATTTTCTGAATGCAGATTTCAAACAAAACAAATCTTAACTTACCTCTAACCAATGAAGGATGTACCTGTCACATGTAGATGTTGTCCCCTTTAATATGCTCAGAAATTAGCTTAAAGTCATGGATCAAACTCAATGGTTATGATCATCTATCATGATATTAGGTAGACTGTTTTTCCAATGAGGACCACATACAGAGTTGATGCAAACACCCAGAACAAATTGTCTGAAACTGAACGGTAGTACACTACAGCAACAAAACCCTTCAAGCCAGAGAAGGTACCAGCAAAATAGAGACAACAGAGAGAAACCCTTCAAGAGGGAATGCACCAGCAAATAAGGACAGCAAAGAGAAACCCTTCAAGAGGGAATGCACCAACAAGCAAAGGAGGAGGAGCAAAAGGCTGCCTAGAAGGCAGTGGCACCCTATACATAGTGGCAGCAAGGAGATGGGAGGCCACTGTACCCTCACAACAACCAGCAGCAAACAAAATGAAGGGGACAAAAGAAGGTTGCACCACACAAAGCAGTACTAGGAGAGTCTGCGGCTCCAACACCCAGCCAAGGAGAAGTCTGCGACATGCACAGGAAGGTCAGCGGCAGTCAAAGGAAAAGCCACAGCAGTCAAGGAGAGGTTCACGGCATGCACATATAACCAAGGAGAGGACTGTAGTATCTCCTTAACCAACAAACAAACAAACAACTGAATTGAAGTTCTCAGCATAGTGTCCAAATAAAACCTCAAATCTGAAATAGAATGTTCACAAGAGAAATCGTACCACAACCAAGAAAAACACTGAGGTAGCCGCAGCAAAATCAGACTAGGAAGAATGAGGAGAGTGTGTGAATGAGAGAGGGGTAGGCTCTTATTTATAGCTTAGGTGGGTAAGTTAGGGTTTTCTATTTTAACCCTATCTTTAAGATTAAGTCAAACCCTAATAAAAAATAAAATAAATAAAAGATAATTAATAATTAATTAATATTTTTAATTAATAAAAATATTAATTAAAAGTCAATTAAGTCAAAGTGACTTATAAAACCCCAACACTACACTAAACAAGGAGGGAAACAAAAACAAGAAGGGGGGGACTACAAGACAAGGTCAAGGGGTTCCTCTTCAATGGCAAAACATGTCCACATAAGTCTCATGATGGCTTATAAACTTTTATCATCACTGCATAGGAGGAAACATCCATGATGTGGTCATGTCCATCTTTGTGGCTGCTCCTAGGTCTCATGGACCATCCCAGGAGAGAGGAAGAAGATCACACATCATCACATCTTGGTACACAACCAAGAACTACCTGGTTCAAGACCGGGGTACCCCAGAACACATCTAGGGTCTTTCATCCACCAAGGTACAAGATCAAGGATCAACCCAAGTGCTTAAGCAAGGATTCCCTGGAACACATCTAGGGGCCCTAGAACACATCTAGGGACTTACATCATCAACCACCAAGGAACACATCCAAGGATCAATCCAAGAACTGAGCAAGGATTCCCTGGAACACATCTAGGGACTTATATCATCAACCACCAAGGAACACATCCAAGGATCAATCCAAGCACCGAGCAAGGATTCCCTGGAACACATCCAAGGGCCCTAGAACACATCTAGGGACTTACTGATTGGTCCTTGACCAAGAACCCCAGCAATATACTAGGGGCCCTCACTAGGGTCTTTTTTCATGGCTCTAACTGCTTGGTCCCAAACCAAGAAACCCTAGGAGTGCACTGGTGTCACATCCCCACTACGGCAACCTAGATTTTTCGTCTTTTCTTCGAGGGACAAAATCCTCGAATTTCTATGGGGCCTAGCGCAAACCATCCCTTCCCTTATCCTCCTCCATGTGATCATTGGCTATGACCACAGGCCTTACCAAAAAAGGGGCTTCTAGCTTTCGTGTTTCGGGATTTCTGTGTGCGAGCTCTCCCCGGCTCCCTGTCCCTTGAAATGCCGAAACCCGAAATGGGGTTAATGAGCTCCTTGGCTCCCCTTTTTCCTACTCCATGCGATCACCTCAGTGAACACACGCTAACACCAAATGGTGATACCGGAACTCGACTTTCGAGATTCCTGTTGCAAGGAACCCTTGTTCCTTCAATCCCCGAAACCCAAAAGCCCGGTATCATCCGGATCTACGGTCCAGATCGTCGACTTGATCAACGGCCCGGATTAAATCCCGGCATTCTACCTTTCGGGATTTTGGTGGGGTCTTCACTCCTATTTCCCCGATCTCCAGAACCCCGACGGCTTTGGATCTTCACCACGCATCCTCTACAAATGGACGGTCCAGATTCTTTCGGGACACGAAATGTCGATTCCCAAGTTTAGACCCTTGATTAACTACTAGCGCCTACCTCCTCCTTCTACCACGTGACCCTGTCCTGTGACCTAGGGCTCATCCACAGAGTGCGTCGGGGTTTCGTATACCGGGATTCCGCGACTTGCGAAGACGAGGGGTCTTGCCCTTTGGTTTGTTGGGTGCCGAAACGCCGAAACTTATTCACGCTAAGCCGATTCGGGGTTTCGTATACCGGGATTTCGCGACTTGCGAAGACAAGGGGTCTTGCCCTTTAGTTTCCCGGGTGCTGAAACGCCGAAGCTTGTTCACACTAAACCGACTCATCCACAGAGCACGTCAGAGTTTCGTATACCGGGATTTCGCGACTTGCGAAGACGAGGGGTCTTGCCCTTTGGTTTCCCGGATGCCGAAACGCCGAAACTTATTCTCACTAAACCGATGGTCCAGATCACTCCTGGATCAATGACCACGATCACGTCACGATTTCGCGAAATGCTACCCAACTGCCATGTGTCCTGTGCCGGTGGACGGTTCTGTATACTTCGGGACTTTCAGGACTTCGTTGAGTCTACTCTCCTGCCTATGCAAAGGTTAAGATCGACGGTCAATAGAGCTCCGACAGATCCTTGGATCTATGGTCCTGGATCCCATCACTACTTGCGAAGGCTGAAGGGGTCGAGGTATTAACGCCTGCCCTCCTCCTCTAGATCCATCGATCTTGACAAGTCTGGGGTATTTCCGAAAGGATTCCGACCGTTCGTCTACCAAACGATGGGGTATTCTCTTTCGATAAATGGGACTCACTATCCTTTCTGAGCTTGATTCACGAGATTCAACCTCTCGGGGCTTCGGACTCCCACGACTTCTAAACCTGAGAGAACTACTCTGTCTTGTACAAGGTTTCCAGACCCAGGTCATCTGGACCTTCAGATGATCCTTGGGTAATTATCCCTAGGCTTGGTGACCTGACTGAAAAGCCTTCCTAATTCACCGAGCTATGAACTCTGTGACAGGGGTAAAGTAAACTCGTGGGTTTACTATAACGGTAGTCTTTTCAAGGAACTCACTCCGGCTCTGGAATGCGAGGAAACTTCCCGAAAAAAGGTGCCTTCGGGAAATTAAACCAGGACAGAGCGCGAGTCAAGTAGATGGGACAATTCTCAAGAGAACGGACTCGTATTCTGAACTTATTCATTCTACAAATAAATCGATTATGGTCATATAAGTATAAGCATGCATCCATTATTCCCAATCAAAACACAAGGCAATCACTTCTATACAGAAACCATTTATGAGCGTATAAACATGAGCATGCATCCAGGATATTCAATTCAAAATACAAGACATAAACACTTATCAGAAACACCAGGCGTGGCGCGACTGCTGAGAGGGGTGCTCGTTTCCACCCAACCGTAGGCCCAGTGCCTCCAAATGGATCTACCACTAGCCACCCCCAAGCTAGACCATGATGCTTGAGATTCAGTCTCCTACTTCCAGCTCAACGGAAGTCGAGGACGAAGGTTACTCTCCTTCTCCTCTATTCAGAACTCCCTGTATTTCCAGAGTTCCTCCCGGTTCTCTTCCGCGATCCCTATCGAGCGTGTTCTCTCTTCCTGTTCCCCACACTTCCTCTCTTGCCTTTTCTGCAAGATTGCGTGTGGCGCGAATTCCCCCATCCGTGGTCAGGTCTGAGAGCTTCTACGGATGGGCAGTTCGCCCCCCATCCCCTCATTAACTCTTGAGGAGCCTCCCCACCTACCATCCTGGCGGGTAATTCATTCCACGGTCAGAGAGTTGCTTTGGTCTTTGAGCAAGTAAAAACCAGTACGGTATTGGTTCGGTGGAAGTTAATGCAACCATTCCAAGTCCCTTCCACCACCTCTCATTAGCCATCGTGGTCTCTTTTAGCACATCCCCTCCCAGCAGTCATGCAACTCGTATTCATAACATAATTTACATTCATCGACCTTTTATACAAAGGTCCGTCAAATTAAACATTCACATCTTTGGGTTTGCCATAGTTCTTGGCCAATATAGTTATTTTTACAAGTTGGGTTAAACAAGGTGTTACAATTCCCTCCCCCTTAAAGGAACATCGTCCTCGATGTTCTATCTATCCATATGACGTGTATGTACAGAAGTAAACAAAATCGGATATGCATGTTTCATGGCATCTTCCATTTCCCACGTAGCCTCATCTGGGCCAAAATGTTTCCATTGCACCTTGACCTTGCAATGGTTCGGTTCCTGAGTGGGGTTTCCTTTCTGTCCAGTATGCATTGAGGTTCTAGCAGGAATTCTCCCTCCGGTTCCACCTGGATCACAGACCAGTCAATTATATGATTA
>JZKD02S1692762.1:121962-145510 GCA_000966675.3 Picea glauca | reverse complement strand
TTAAATCTTGGGGATTTAAACCCCTTTTTCTGGAATCCCAAACTATTCTTCTGCTTCCAGCCTTCGCGAGGTTCTGTCCGATGCCCAAGCTATTCATAACAATATCTTGCCTTTCGGATAGTGTCTTCTAGGGTCTTTGGCTCGTCAAAATCAATCCTGTTCTGATAGTCCTTAGGTAGTCCACTAATGAATCGTTGCACCTTTGTCTTTTCTGTTTTTATATAGGGTACGTACCTCAGCAACTCGAGGAATCTGCTGACATATTCCTCAATGGTGCATTGCCCCAACTTGAGTTCATAGAATTCTTTAGTCTTTTCGTCGAAATACTTTTTCGACAGATAGTTCTTCCTGAAGTATTTCTCAAACCGTTCCCAAGATAGGTCTTCTTCGTGAATCCCTTTTACGTTCTTAAGGTCTTCCCACCAAATGGAAGCCTTCCCATTCAGGTTGAAAGTGGCTACTCGGGCCTTCAAGTTTTCCAAGAAGTCATGAACTCTGAAATACTTCTTTAGTCCAAGCAGCCAGGCCTCCACTTCCTCTCCCTTCTTTATTTCACCGTCGAAAGAGGGTGGTTTGGCCTTCTTGAATTCTTCGAGATTATGATTTTTGGAATGATTTCGCTTCTTTCGTTTTCTTCAAGAATAAGAACTAGTTCCGCTACTAGAAGATTCCTCTGAATCACCAATTTCCTTTCCAGAGGAATCGTCAGACGCTTATCCCTTATCTCTGGGGTGGACCTTTCTCGAGGTGCTCTTCCCATGTGGCCACTTAAAAGACCACGTTTCTGTATCTCAGGTGGACTTCGACTTCTCTTTGTCTATCGTTGGTCCGCGTGACTGGTGTCAGGTCCATGCTGCAATTGTCTTTGTATGTCGAATAAGCTCTGCAGCAAGACTGCATTAATCTTCGTTTGCTTTTCTTGCTCTTTTATCAACCTCTCGTTGTCGGCCTTGCAGCTCTATAGTTCGACCATGAGGCTCCTCACAGTCTCAGCTAGATCTGGAGGGGTCTCCACCCTCTCCTTTCGTCAGACTCTTCGTCTCTATTGTGGGAGCCATCCCCCACTTCATGGTGCGTCACCATTCTATGCGTCTGCAGTTTCCCGCGGTTGATCGTTCGCTTGTTGTGCAGGAAAAACACTTGTGTGTTAGTCAACATTATATTCACTCACAATCAGCGCATAATTCATATTTTTCAAATGCATACACACAATAAGAATTTTCATTCTTGACTTCGACTTTTGATAAAGGGGGTTAGGATAGAGAGTTACTCCTTTTAAGAGTACTTCAAATGGAGCTTTTGCGCAACTCGTTCATGAGCCCAAGCAGGCCAAGTGTTGTAACCATGCTCTGATACCAATTTGTCACATCCCCACTACGGCAACCTAGATTTTTAGTCTTTTCTTCGAGGGACAGAATCCTCGAATTTCTATGGGGCCTAGCGCAGACCATCCCTTCCCTTATCCTCCTCCATGTGATCGTTGGCTATGACCACAGGCCTTACCAAAAAAGGCGCTTCCAGCTTTCGCGTTTCGGGATTTCTGTGTGCGAGCTCTCCCTGGCTAGGAACAAGGGTTCCTTGCAACAGGAATCTCAAAAGTCGAGTTCCGGTAGTGCCATTTGGTGTTAGCATGTGTTCATTGAGGTGATCGCATGGAGTAGGAAAAAGGGGAGCCAAGGAGCTCGTTAACCCCATTTCGGAATTTGGCATTTCAAGGGACGGGGAGCCGGAGAGAGCTCGCACACAAAAATCCCGAAACGCGAAAGCCCGATATCATCCGGATCTACAGTCTAGATCGTCGACTTGATCAACGGCCCGGATTAAATCCTGGCATTCTACCTTTCGGGATTTTGGTGGGGTCTTCACTCCTATTTCCCCGATCTCCAAAACCCTGGCGGCTTTGGATCTTCGCCACGCGTCCTCTACAAATGGACGGTCCAGATTCTTTCGGGACTCGAAATGTCGATTCCCGAGTTTAGACCCTTGATTGCTAGCGCCTACCTCCTCCTTCTACCACATGACCCTATCCTGTGACCTAGGGCTCATCCACAGAGCGCGTCGGGGTTTCGTATACCGGGATTTCACGACTTGCGAAGACGAGGGGTCTTGCCCTTTGGTTTGTCGGGTGCCGAAACGCCGAAACTTATTCACGCTAAACCGATTCGGGGTTTCGTATACCAGGATTTCGCGACTTGCGAAGACAAGGGGTCTTGCCCTTTGGTTTCCCGGGTGCCAAAATGACGAAAATTGTTCACACTAAACCGACTCATCCACAGAGCGCGTCGAGGTTTCGTATATCGAGATTTCGCGACTTGCGAAGACGAGGGGTCTTGCCCTTTGGTTTCCCGGGTGCCGAAACGCCGAAACTTATTCTCACTAAACCGATGGTCCAGATCACTCATGGATCAACGATCACGATCACGTCGCGATTTCGCGAAATGCTACCCAACTGCCACGTGTTCTGTGCCGGTGGACGGTTATGAATACTTCGAGACTTTCAGGACTTCGTCGAGTCCACTCTCCTGCCTATGCAAAGGTTAAGATCGACGGTCAATAGAGCTCCGACAGATCCTTGGATCTACGGTCCTAGATCCCATCGCTACTTGCGAAGGTTGAAGGGGTCGAGGTATTAACGCCTGCGCTCCTCCTCTAGATCCATCGATCTTGACAAGTCTGGGGTATTTCCGAAAGGATTCCGACCATTCGTCTACTAAACGATGGGGTATTCTCTTTCGATAAATGGGACTCGCTATCCTTTTTGAGCTTGATTCACGAGATTCAACCTCTCGGGGCTTCGAACTCCCATGACTTCGAAACCTGAGAGAACTACTCTATCTTGTACAAGGTTTCCAGACCCAGGTCATCTGGACCTTCAAATGATCCTTGGATAATTATCCCTAGGCTTGGTGACCTGACTGAAAAGCCTTCTTAATTCACCGAGCTATGAACTCTGTGACAAGGGTAAAGTAAACTCGCGGGTTTACTATAACGGTAGTCTTTTCAAGGAACTCACTCCGGCTCTGGAATGCGAAGAAACTTCCCGGAAAAAGGTGCCTTCAAGAAATTAAACCAGGACAGAGCGCGAGTCAAGTAGATGGGACAATTCTCAAGAGAACGGACTCGTATTCTGAACTTATTCATTCTACACATAAACCGATTATGGTCATATAAGTATAAGCATGCATCCATTATTCCCAATCAAAACACAAGGCAATCACTTCTATACAGAAACCATTTATGAGCGTATAAACATGAGCATGCATCCAGGATATTCAATTCAAAATACAAGACATAAACACTTATCAAAAACACCAGGCGCGGCGCGACTGCTGAAAGGGGTGCTCGTTTCCACCCAACCGTAGGCTCAGTGACTCCAAACAGATTTACCACTAGCCACCCCCGAGCTAGACCACGATGCTTGAGATTCAGTCTCCTACTTCCAGCTCAATGGAAGTCAAGGACGAAGGTTACTCTCCTTCTCCTCTGTTCAGAACTCCTTGTATTTCCAAAGTTTCTCCCGGTTCTCTTCCGCGATCCCTATCGCGCGTGTTCTCTCTTCCTGTTCCCCACACTTCCTTTCTTGCCTTTTCTGCAAGATTGTGTGTGGTGCGAATTCCCCCGTCCGTGGTCAAGTCTGAGAGCTTCTACAGATGGGCGGTTCGCCCCCCATCCCCTCATTAACTCTTGAGGAGCCTCCCCACCTACCATCCTAGCGGGTAATTCATTCCAGGGTCAGAGAATTGCTTTGGTCTTTGAGCAAGTAAAAACCAGTACAGTATTGGTTCGGTGGAAGTTAACGCAACCATTCCAGGTCCCTTCCACCACCTCTCATTAGCCATCGTGGTCTGTTTTATCACATCCCCTCCCAACAGTCATGCAACTCGTATTCATAACATAATTTACATTCATCGACCTTTTATACAAAGGTCCGTCAAATTAAACATTCACATCTTTGGGTTTGCCATAGTTCTTGGCCAATATAGTTATTTTTACAAGCTGGGGGAAACAGGGTGTTACAACTGGGGGCCCTAGATCTCAGCTAGGGTCTTAGCTATCCTCCGAAGAATGGCTCTTGCAGCTGCACTAATTTCAACATATACCAAAAGGATGTTCCATCCATCAAAGGCATGCAATATGAGGAATACCAATAGATGAGCCATGACCATGACAATCCACCAAGGAGAAAAGTTAGTTTCCTCCAAAACACCAACCCAATCAAATAAAAGTAGCATCTCCAAGCATATGAATGTAAGCCAAAAATGTCATGAATGGAAGAAGTTCCATGAAGGTGTGTACTCCAAGTCCATCCAATGCTCCATATATGTCATTCTTAAAATCCTGTCATGTGATGAAAATCACAAGTTTAACCTAATACAATATGAAGGGTAACAATCAGCACGAGAGTGGGACTGCTTTATGATCAGCCTTTCTCTAAATTTTAGTTTTTTTCTGAATGGATATTATGACAAAGAAAAGCTTTGGACTGCTATTGTATGAGGGGTAACAATCAGCATGAGAGTGGGACTGATTTGTGATCAGCCTCTCTAAATTTTAGGTTTTTTCTGAATGGGTATTGTAACAAAGAAAAGCTTTGGTCAGCTTTCTTTTGTTTGGCCCCTCTATTTTTCATATTAATTGAATCAGAACTTAACAACAACATAATAATATTAGTTCAATACACTCGCATGGTCTAAATCTTTTCAATCAAATCAGGTATGTGAGAAAGCCATATAGTCACAGGGTGTTGTCAATGAATCAAAGTTTGCATATTCGTCATCAGTTGAGATATTTCAAAAATCAAAAACAAGAAAATTGAATTTTAACTGTGTTGGGACTATAACATACAATTAGTCAACTTAAATATCTCAGAAAAAAACGATTCGGCACCCTTTGCTCATGCAAGCTGAAACCTTCATGTGAATCAATCATTGCAGTAGACAAAATTATTATATATGAAATTTGGAATTTTTTTAACAAGAACATTTGGGCTTAGCCATTGAACAGAGTCGCTTATTGTTTTTCGTCATCCCTGAGCTGTAAAGGCCTCCAGGATGCAATTTTTAAGGAGCCTGCCCGCCAGAATCTATATAAGGATTTTGGATGTTGGCATTTTCTTGATGTCCCTAATAAAACTAGAATCTTCTCAGTTATCTGAATGAGGTATTGATCCTCTGAAGACTTATGGCACATATTACCTCCCCACTCAACCTAAATATAGTCACTCTGATTAAAAAAAGATGTATGGCGCCTTTTTGAACATTCCATTGAAATGAATATTTCTTTCTATATATCAGATCTTGATCGTGGTCATGTATTGCAAAAACCAAAAGCAAAATGGGGGAAAATCAGAGACCATGATGCAGAGTAGAATAAGATACGAAGAGGTAGAATCAGAGCTCCCATACCTGTTTGGCATCCTTCGGCCACGAGTTTCTGCCAAAGCCCAATCTGAGATTGTAACTCCTCCGCCATTTGACTGCAGACTGAGTTATTAACTGGCTTGGCTTTGCTGTTTTTGAGAGAATAACGCAAGGCATTGCAATTAATGCAACACACAACAAGACCACAACGGCCTCTCTTACTCTCCGCATGACAGTTGACATTGTAATCATGGATTTTTCTGTCTTTCCGCAGAGAGCGTGTGAAATACTAATTCGAATTTCGAATGGTGGTGAAGTCGGAACAATCCCGACATTAGCAAGGGAGTCAATGAAAGCTGTAGTGTAAGGAATGAAATGGACATTTTCAAATCTTTGTATACCCAAAGCATTTTAATTAATTAATTAGTAGTTGGAGTTTGTGTAATGTATACAATAATTCTTGGTCATCAGCTTAAAACTTCAATAAGGTTTAAGTGGTATGGGTTAAAAGGTGAGGTGTTTTTAGATATCAAGTAATATTTTTCATTTTGTTTTTAAGATTTGGGTATTTAGTGGAGATTAGTGACAGGCTAAGAGTTTATTTCTCCACTTAGTGGATGGTAAATAGGGTAAATTGTCGATCTTAATTACGTTCAGGTCTAACCCTAAAGGGGAATAAGAGGAATAAGAGACTTGAACCAGTGACCTCCTCCGCTAAAGATAGCTTCACGTCTGGCTCAAAACCACTTGAGCTAACCCTTGGGGCTATATATAGAGAAAAAGTATATAACTTATTTTATAAGATAATGGATATTATCTTATAATTATAATTAATTGATAGAGTTTTGCTTTATACACTAGATATATTTAATGTTTAAATATATGGTCTTCATGTTAAAATAGGGATTTGTATCACATTAATGTGTGTATGTGTAGATTTTATTCTCTATTCTAAAAACTAAATTTGATGGTGCATCAATGGGGAGCCCAAGAAGATCGAGTATTGGGGTGAAATAAGATACCACAAATGCAATTATATTTTGCATATGCATGAAATATAAGGAAAACCACCAATAATTTAGCAGAAATCATGACAATGAGAAAAGGGATCTGTACAATGCAGCTTTCAAGTGTTCGAGATCTAATAATTAAAGGGGACTCTAAACTCATTATTGAGAAGTTCCAAACCTCAACTCTATGAAATAGAGCTACAAATTGGCATTTAGCAACCCTTTGGATTTTAATAAGATCGTTGTTAGAAAGCTTTCTTGCATAAATGTTAGCCATGTTCAAAGGAAATCCAATCAAGTTGCAAAACAAGTAATATGAACACTAAATCCATTTGTGTCAACAAACCCTTGTCGTGGACATGGGAGGAGATAAGGATAAAAGAACTCCATTATATTGAAACCTTGGTCTTGGAAAAGAGCAACACCAGAGTGAAGGTTCCAACAATAGCACTCTATGGAGTATTAATGAGTCACATCATGCCTACAATCATTGATGGAACTACAATTGCACTATGTATGAGGTGTCTTCGGTGCCTTTTGGTCCTCTAGGTGGAGTGGTTGAGGAGATAAAAAAAAATGGGAGTACTTGAGCAAAGCAACCATGGCTTGGATAGTGGGTCAAGTGAGAAGTATGATGACTCTTTCTTAGCTACTTTGATAGCAAATCCATAGTGAGAGGGAAGGGGACAAGCTAAACAAAGAACCCCACCAAAATCTAGACAAGCTAGGTCAAAATTGTGTGAAGAAGCTTGCTTAGTGAATGGGAAATCCTCGTTTCTTGAAAAAAAACAACTACTGTCAGCATCAGGAAGGAAATTATTGTACTTTTGGTCCTCAAATCATATTAACGCTCATCGTTGGGCCTATAAAACCTAACATCCATCTCTTTTTGAAGCAAAAGTTCAAGAGTTGCAAAGAAAGAGTGGGGAGAAATGGACTGCGTGGGGAAACTCCATGTTTGAAGGTCTCTTTATTTTTCCCACTCATATCATGAAATATGAGAGGAATTTACTCTATTTTTATAGCTTCAATGGACACCCAATGGGCATTGAAGGGAATCGTTGTTGACATATTGATTAAAGAAAACATTGATGTTATCGAATAAACCAAGGAAAATATCCATATTTTTCCTAGGTTCTAAAATGAAAATGAAAAAAGACAACAATAAATATTGGGTGACCAAGGAAAATATCCATATTTTTCCTAGGTTCTAAAATGAAAATGAAAAAAGACAACAATAAATATTGGGTGACCAAGGAAAATATCCCTTTTTTGCCTAGGTTATAAAATGAAAAAGAAAAAGAACAACAATAAATGTTGTTGATGACGATGTTAAAATTAATGATCACTTTAAAGAGTCAATGCAATAAGAATCATCAATCACATTCATTAAGAAGTGAGAACTCATTGAAGAATAGAGAATCTCCTCCCCTTAATTAAAACCATGCCTATAAATTATAGAATAATCATTAAGTATATATTAATCTAGTCAAGAATCAACCATATCTCAATGGGAAGAGGATTGTCCTACCACAATGAATAGAGAATCTTAAATGCTTTCTCCCCTCTCCTTAATTAAAATTCTCTCCCCTTAATTAAAATCATGCCTATAAATTATAGAATAATCATTAAATATATATTAATCTAGTCAAGAATCAACCATATCTCAATGGGAAGAGGATTACCCTACCACCTATGATAGAAGAACAAACTCATTGTTTATTTCTAACAAATGAGTAATCTTATCAATAAATAAACACTTCCTTTTTAAATTAAATTTTATTTTCATCAACATTATTATAGAATAATATGAAAATATAAAAAATAAATATCTTATTTAAAATTTCAATTTTTAATTATCTTAAAAAATTAAGAAGTTCTTATTATTTTTATATCATTTAATTTAGCTAGACTCATATGTAATGTAATTGGAAGAATATCCTTATTTGGGTCTTTTACTGATAAATCTAAATACAATAAATTATAAATAGTTATGTTCCAATTTTCCAACTTAAAATGTTTGAATGGGCCTTAAACTATGTTAAAAAAAATCAGTATTCTAACCTTCCTTTAACATATATTACAAAAATTATAAGTAATTATTAAATTGGGCATGATAATAATGTAATGTTTAAATATTAATATTTTTTTGTTATGATAATATAGAATATAATTTATAAGTTTTTTTTTAAGTTTTTGATTTGGTTGTGTGAGTTATTATGATAATTATATAAGTAACTTGTTTTTTTCCATCAAGAAAAGTAAAAGTGAGATGTATTTGATAATCTAGTATGAGAGATATAATGTTAATGTCTAACATTAATATGATAAGTACTTTATGTTAGTTCAATATAATGCATTTAAAATTTTTAACAAATTTTCAAAATAATGATGTATTATAGATGAGATGTATAATATGCATGCTTATAAATAAAAATATAAAAAGAAATAAAATTGGTAATGCAAAAAAGAGATTCGATAAAAAAAGAATACCAAACTTCAACGTGTGTGTGTTTTTGGGGTTTAGTTTGGGTGGCTAAAGTGAAGTGATGATATCCTCCCCACCTAAGTTTTATTCCCACTTATGACATGTTTGTCCCTTGATGGCTCAAGTTTCTTCTATAATGAGGTGTTTCATGTGGATGGGGCCAATTGTGATCCCTAGGAAAATTTGACAAATTAGATTCCCCCTACTCACAATGGCTTAGTGAAGAAATTATCTTCACTAGCCTGCTACAGGGTAATTCTCATCATTGACTGAAAAATTGTCATTCCAAATATATATGTATGTATATGTATTCCCAAGTGACTAGTTCAGTGAGTTGTCACTAATATCGTTGGCCATTTGGCTAGTTCACACCAACGGGTGCTCGGTTTGAATACTCTTAGATTAGGAGCACTAGTCTACCTAGATAAGTTTACTAGGGATGTCATCCATGAATGTGGGATGTATTCCTTGGGTTTCCCAGTGGAGTCTTCCTTTATATATATATATATATATATATAATATATAGTTTAAGGAAAGCTTCATTCGAAAATCCTTATGCACTTCCATATATATATAGTTTAAGGAAAGCTTCATTCGAAAATCCTTATGCACTTCCATATATATATATATATATATATATATATATATATAGTTTAAGGAAAGCTTCATTCGAAAATTCTTATGCACTTCCCTGCATTTCATGGATGGTAACCATTACAAACTTGTTGGAATTGATTATGGTGGTAGAATCAATAGGTAACAAAGGCAGTCGACATGAAGGATCAACCCAAGAACTCATGCACAAAGCTCAAAACACTCAACCATTAGAGCTCTCTCTCTCTCTCTCTCTCTCTCTCTCTCTATATATATATATATATATTTCTTTTGAAGAAAATGATCTCATCCCACCCTCACAAATTTAAGTAAAGAATGGGGTGTTGATACCACGCTAGTCCTTGCAAATATCACCACTTTCCTTTTAGGAATTTTCAGAGGGAAGGCAAATCAAGGGTCAACCACATAGGGGGTTGGTAACCCCAAAGGATCTTATGAGATTTGGTCTCAACACTTCTATGGACATAGGACAAAAGCATTTGATATTCGAGCTAACTCGTGGGGCTCTCTCTCTCTCTCCTCGAATCATCAAGGGTTAGCTCAATTGGTTGAACCATCTGCCCAAGGCATGTCATCGACAAAGATACCATAGGTTTAAATCCGGTTGAGTCCCTTAAGGTTACCAACCACTATTATGGTTGGCAATTGAATCAATCATTCAAATCTTACAGAAAAGACAGGGATCGTGCAAGATTTTCCTTGGAAAAATACTCTCTCCAAAATTTAACTTACAAAGTTAAAAACCCAGATAAAAATTTATGAAAAAATTGACTTACAAAGTTTTTGGAACATGGTTAACAATTTAAAGGATGATATAACATTCTATCACGCAAGGTTTCCACTTCCGTGGGGCTTGATCTTGATCTTGATCTGGCATTAGTTTAACGACCACTTTGCATATGCAAAAATTATTCCACTTTATTAAAAGGAATATGGAATCGTTTGTCTAAGAATGTACTTCTAAACCTCGTCCTCCTCTTTAGCGAGTGAGAAAAACACTCTAAGCTAATTATCTTTTTGGTACTTTCCCATCTGTAAAAACAATTCTTTCATAGACGGATGCTTTACTGTTAAATGTATTGTGGAAAAGTATTTAACACTTTAAATATTGTATTTTCTAATAGTTCAACATTTATTTATAATATAACAGGGTGCAATTGCTCCGGAAAGACTTGATCCAACAACTTTACCTACCGATGATTAAGGTCACAATCATTTTATTAAAGTGATGTATGCAGAAAAGTAGTTGGGGCAGTTGAGCCCACTTGTATATGAAACCTTCAAAGGTCGATAACATTTATGCATAATATCAACCAACATTTGTATGGTTTATATGGATGCAATATACATACATTTTACTTTATAGAATATATTCCTCACCTAATAAGTGTATATTAAAGTGACAACTATATGTGTATTTTAGCAACAATGGGTCAAATCCAGTGATGTTATAAATTCCTTAAGATCCCACTTACATTTAAGACGTAGCATCCTCTACGTCACCTGACGTAGAGAGGAATTGGTTTGTCTTACTAGAAGGTCGTCTTTTGACGTAGAGAGGAATATGTGTTTGTTAGTGGAAGGGTTTTTTTTTTTACCTGATGATATTTTATTAATAATAAAAAATAAAAATAAAAAGTAGACAAACAACATTATAGAGTTATGGAGTTAAATAAGATAATATTTATTAATTAATTAATAATAATAATAATAAGAGGATTGACAAATAATATTAAATAGATATATAGCTAATATTCTTCATCTCTTTGCTTTTACATTTTTTTAATACATGCAATTTAAATGTTCTACGATTTGGTATTTTTTTTGTGAATATAATCTATTTAATTTACTCGAAATCCGGTAAGAAATTATTGGATCTATAGATTTGAGTGGTTAAGATTGTATAATTTGAGTGCCCCAAGTGTTTTTCAGCATGTCGAAGCCATTTATACATTCAAAAAATGGTGACTTCGCCCAGATATATATAGTCGAATTCTAGTGAAAAAGACCAAAACATAGAATGTTTAGACGACGCCCTTTTGAATATGTCACATATACAAGCTAGAAATCCTTCTCACAATTTAAATCCCTCGTATGAAAGTAGTTGCTTCTTGTGCAATGGTTAAGCACCTTCTTTTTCCCTTCATTGATGAAAAGATAGATAGAATGTCCTTACTACTATTGCATTATGCATTTGTTGTTATTGTATATGTATATTTCTCACAATTTAAATCCCTCGTGTGAAAGTAGTCGCTTCTTGTGCAATGGTTAAGCACCTTCTTTCTCCCTTCCTTGATGAAAAGATAGGTAGAATGTCCTTACTACTATTGCATTATGCATTTGTTGTCAGGTATAATTTTAA
Source organism: Picea glauca (assembly GCA_000966675.3). Classification (NCBI taxonomy): domain Eukaryota; kingdom Viridiplantae; phylum Streptophyta; class Pinopsida; order Pinales; family Pinaceae; genus Picea; species Picea glauca. The sequence continues at coordinate 133,675 of JZKD02S1692762.1, read as the reverse complement.
GCATGAAAAACTATATTAAAATGTAAAAACCTCGGCTAATCTTACTAGTCCTTAATATGCAAAATGTAAAATGTTTGGCGATAGTTTTGTAAAAATATTCAAATTTCTAAGGATTTCGTATAGTTTCTATAAAATTTTGGCAAATCATTTTAAGAAAAAATGGAAATTGGCGAATCTTTTTTGGGGAAAAACCATGAGAAATTAGCCCATTAGCGAAATTTAGCCCCTAAAATCATCTATGTTGGTTGTTATTGTATATGTTTATTTCTCGCAATTTAAATACCTCACATGAAAGTAGTCCCTTCTTGTGCAATGGTTAAGCACCTGCCTTCTCCCTTCCTCGATGAAAAGAAAGGTAGAATGTCCTTACTACTATTGCATTGTGCATTTGATGTTATTATGTATGTCTATTTCTCACCATTTAAATCCCTTGCATGAAAGTAGCCGCTTCTTGTACAATGGTTAAGCACCTTCCTTCTCCCTTCCTTGATGAAAAGATAGGTAGAATGTCCTCACTACTATTACATCATGCATTTGTTGCTATTATATATGTCTATTTCTCACAGTTTAAATTCTCACATGAAAGTAGTCACTCTGTGTGCAATGGTTAAGCACCTTCCTTCTCCCTTCCTTGATGAAAAGATAGGTAGAATGGTTTTACTACTATTGCATTATGCATTTGTTGCTATTATTATATGTCTATTTCTCAAAATTTAAATCCCTCACATGAAAGTAGTCTCTTCTTGTGCAATGGTTAAGCACCTTCCTTCTCCCTTCCTTGATGAAAAGATAGGTAGAATGTCCTTACTACTATTGCATTATGCATTTGTTGTTATTGTATATGTCTATTTCTCACAATTTAAATCCCTCGCATGAAAGTAGTCGCTTCTTGTGTAATGGTTAAGCACCTTCCTTCTCTCTTCCTTTATGAAAAGATAGGTAGAATGTCCTTACTACTATTGCATCATGAATTTGTTGTTAATGTATGTCTATTTCTCACAATTTAAATTCCTTGAATGAAAGTAGTTGCTTCTTGTGAAATGGTTAAGCACCTTCCTTCTCCCTTCCTTGATGAAAAGCTAGGTAGAATGTCCTTACTACTATTGCATTATGCATTTGTTGTTATTATATATGTCTATTATTACGCCAACAAAACAATCTCTATAATGTTCATTATAATGTCTAATACAACGCTTAACTTAACATTTAATATAATGTCTTGTAGAATTTGTATTGCACTTTTATTTAATTATATTTAGAATATTGAATATAATTCTATTACGTTATAGATTAAATTTTAAAAATATAGAAAATTAATTGTCTAATTTTGCATATATTCAATGTATATAAGAAAATATTAAGTAATTTGGGTTCGTGGAATAATATTTATACATAATAATTTATTTGTATTAATAATTGGAATTGAAATAATCATAATAATATTTAATTCATTATAGTTCAACTAATTAATTTTATATTGTGTCTCTTTCTTTATAATTTTGTTTTTATTTTATTTTTTTAATTTGCTCGTGAAGAGAAAGCATGTCACAAAGTGGGATTTGAACCCATGTGGGGGAGGATGTTATTTTTCTTCATATAAGATATGATCGATATGTTATTACAATGATGAGTGTTCCATATATAGGGAACATATGGTGACCATCCATGAGAGGATACATCCCTTGAATAATCAATGACTATTTATTATTATCATTTATTTATTATATGTGATATTTAATAATCAATAATTATATTATTAATTATTATTCTAAGAGAATGTCTTCTCGATGTTGTCCAAACATCAACACTCCCTCACAATGAGGGAGACATTCTACATCACGCCAAGCTTGTCTTTGAAGTATACAAACTTCACCCTAGACTCATGACACTTGTCTATGAGTCTTGGGAGACGTCTCTCTCCCACCTGAACCGAGGAGAAACTCCTTATGCGGCTCTCCCTATGAGCCAATTATCTCTCTCTAAGATCAAGCTCACTCCGGGTCCGCATGTAATAGCATATAACATCTTGAGTCTTTATTATTCCTTGTCAAATCACCATGACTGGGACAAAGACCACACCAGGATCTTTCACCACAAGTACACATCTGTGAGTGAATGTCATCCTGATGCTAAATGACATGTGGAAATCACTTCAAGGACCTCGAGTCCATATTATTCCTTGTCATGATCAAGGAAGGACTACATTTGGGCCCATTTACCACAAGTGCACCTTTATGATAAATGTATCCTATCTCCCTTGGTTTGTAGCCCAATCTAGGAGAAGGTTCACCCGATGTTGAAACATCAACAGTCCCTCTTAGCTAGGGAGGCATCTTTCCATAGTAGTACACAACTACTGTTTAGAGACACACAACCTCTGCCAGTGGTACACAACCACCATAGTAGCAAAAGGTTTGTCACACATGGCACTCCCATGTAGACTTCTAGAGGCTAGTCCCTCTAGGAACACTTAGGGTCAACTCCCTATAGTGTGTGACATCAAGGTCAACTCCCTTGACATGTCCTCATGTGCTCTCCACAAGGGATGTTGGGATATAAGCCCAAATGCACTTATCCCTTCTCGGATAAGTGCACCACTTATCCCTTCTCGGATAAGTGTCCCACTTATCCCTTCTCGGATAAGTGTCCCACTTATCCCTTCTCGAATAAGTGTCCTCACAGATCAACTCAACTCAATTCACACAGGAGTAGGATCTGAAGAATGTTTGTCACACATGGCACTCTCATGTGGACTTCTAGAGGCTACTCCCTCTAGAAACACTAGGGTCAACTCCCATAATGTGTGACATCAAGGGTCAATCCCTTGACATGTCCTCATGTGCTCTCCACATGGGACATGTCCTCATGTGCTCTCCACAAGGGGCGTTGGGCTATAAGCCCAAACATACTTATCCCTTCTCAGATAAGTATCATCACAAATCAACTCAACTCAGTCAGAGAGGAGTACGATCTGGAGAATGTCTGAAGAAGCTGCAAACATAAACATTGCCTCTTAGCGAGGGAGGCATTCTTTGCCACGCTAAGTCTGTCACGAAAGTACTTGAACTTTGTCCTGGTTTGGTAAGAAAATCAACAACCTGCTCATCTATAGGAAGGTACAACACCAATATTTCTTTCCTTTGCACCATGTCTCAGATGTAATGGTACTTGATCTCAATGTGTTTCGATTTGTCATGAAATACTAGATTCTCTGAGATCTTCACACAACTTTGGTTACCATAATGAATAATGGTGGAATCCAACAGATGTTCAGATAAATCTACAAGGAGCTTGTGAAGGCACACTACTTCACGTACTGACATACTTAATGCAATGTACTCTAATTCTACTATGCTCAAAGCCACAAAAGTTTATTTCCTCCTACACCAGGAAACCATGGAAGATCTCAAAGTGAAGCAACACCCAAAGGTGCTCTTCCGATCCACTATTGCTCCCTGCCCAATTAGATTCAATATATTCCCGCCATATCATATAAATACTGGAAGTATATCTCAAACCATGTCCAACTGTGCTTCGCAGGTATCTCAACACATGCTTCGCAACAATCCAGTGTGTTTATCTCGACTGACTCATAAACTAGCTAAGTGCACTCATTGCATAGCAAATATTTTCTCTCATGTTAACCATATACATCAATGATCCAATCAATTATATGTACAGAGTTAGATCAATTTCATTAGAATCGGAAGAAGACACACTTAGTTTCATCAAATTCGTCACCATTCGTGTAGCCACATGCTTCAAGTTCAACATCCCAAACTTCTTCAATATATCAATTGTGTACTTCCCCTTACTCAAGAAGATCCCATCAGTTCTCTGCCACACCTTTAGTCCCAAGAAGTAGTGCATCATACCAAGGTCCTTCATCTCAAACTTAGAGGCCAACGCATGCTTGCATTCAACAATAAGGCTCTCTGTACCGATGAGGAATAAACCATCAACATAGAGGACCAAAATAAGGGACTCACCATTAACAGTCTTATAGTACATGCTGGGATCGACAACACTTTTGTTGAATCCCAAAAATCATCAGGTGTCCATCAATCCTCACATACCAAGCTTGAGGTGGCTACTTGAGTCCATACAAGGTCTTCTTCAACGAGCACACATGAGTCTCCTTCTCATGTATCACAAAACCATCTGATTGCTCGATGTATAGTTCTTCCTCAATCTCTCCATTGTGAAAGGTTGTCTTTACATCAATTTGATGTACTCTCTAACTCATGGATGTTGCAGGGGAAATAATCATCCAGATAGAAGTGGATCAAGCAATAGGAGCAAATGTCTCCTCATAATCTATTCCCTCCACATGAGAGAATCCTCTAGCAACAAATCTCTTTTTGTGCCTCTCGATGCTCCCATCAACTATGTGTTTGATCTTGTAGATCCATTTGGAAGTCACTACAAACTTCCCCTCAGGACTCGAAACAATATCCCACACATCATTCTTCATGATGGACTAATGCTCCTCCATCATGGAATCTCTCCATACTTGCTGGCTAGATGCCTCCTCATAACAGAAAGGATCAGAATCAATGGTGTGGCTCATCGATGTTGCATAGCACGGATATCTCTGATGTCTCTTACTCTCTCGGAAGGTACCATGAGGAGTTGCATGTCCTTCTTCCTCCTGCAGAGTCTGACGATCTCTTCTGACCTACTGCAATATCTCTGGGAACATCAACTGCTCCCTTTGGGACTTTGTAATTGTTAAACACTGAGACTAAGAGTAACTTCTCTACTCTGTCAACAACTGCCCTCCTCTAGGGTTGCTCTATGTGGAACTGGCTCCTCCACTCTCTCTCTGCAATTGCTTCCTCTATAGCTGCTCTATTTGGAATTGAGAGTGGCTCAATAACTTCTCCCTCTGGAGCTGAAAATCCTACTTGTCCATTTTTCCTCATTGGTAGCACAAGGGGGACATGGAGAATCTCGTTAAATGCCCCATTAACATGATGTTGCTTCACCTTTTATACATTTTCCTTTACTTTAGGATGGAACCCACTCATTAAGAAATCTTGGTTAGTTTCACAAGATGAGAAATCTGTGCTCTGCAATGCCTCACATCGAACTTTGTTACTTGTCTCTTTGGGTTCCTCCTCGGTCATCGGGACAACCTTGTCTCTAGTATAGTCCATGGAAAAAAAAATCGCAGGATAACAAACCATAGCCCAAGAATGAGTAATAGAAAAGGCATTTTCCACCATATGTTCTATGGTACTAGTCAACAAAATGAAATAACGATCTAGCTCTTTCAAGAAGGGGATGGAAATAAGGATTGTCAATGAGTACAAAGACAATGGAGGCAACAACCAATACTGCAACAGTCTATGTTGTGATTTCTGCCTCAAGAGTCGATTTCCTCGCATCTGCCACCGTCAGGAACTACAAACTTCATCCATCCAACGATCCTTTATGGATCAATTGGACATAGAACCTTTTATACAACACAATTAAAAGGTATTTGTAACATGGGATACACGACACAAGGGGAAAACATATTGAGAGAAGGGGAAGCAAGACTTTGTAGTTAGGGTCTCGAACAAGCACACAATTTGCGTTATACACACTGTGTATCTCCTTCCTCATAGCCCATTGTATCCTCTATTGATGGATACCATTGTCCTTGCTTAGACTCTCGAATTTATGAATATGAGCAATCCGAAGAAGAAACCCCATAGATCCATTCTAACTCGACACCAATAAATAGATCCCTCTGGTTGATTTGCAAAGGAGGTGCCAAATTTTTTCTTCTCGTCTCATTTTCCATAGAGAATTACGGGCTATGCTATGAGATACACATAAATGGCATTGGGATCAATTTTATCCACGCCAATCCACCCAATAGATAACTTGTGGAGCAAATCACGCCATTTTTTTATGTTAATAGAGCGCTTCTATACTTCTCTAGTCTGGGCTACACAAATGAGTTTTGTCACTGAGGGGGTTTTACAACCCCGTCAATACTTTCAATAGCTAACGATAAATATTCGATGAAAAGTGATACCCCCATCTTCCCTCTTCGACAAACGCAACATAATTTCCTTCACAAAAATGGCGCTGGGATTTCAAATTTCAACACTACTAGATGAGTGTATTGCGATTCTAGCGATTGGAATCAAGTGAGTTGATGTCAGAAAGGAAGAAAAAAATCTCCTTACCTCTCAAAGAAACCAACAAAAAAAATGTAGGAGAAAAACTCTATTTGCTCTTACTTATAAGCTCACTTAGGTGTACATCCTAAAAACTCTTATATTCCTGGGCTCTCTAGTTAGGAAGTCACACCCAAACAACCTGCTTTGATACCATGTTTTTTTTCTTCATATAAGATATGATCGATATGTTATTACAATGATGAGTGTTCCATATATAGGGAACATATGGTGACCATCCATGAGAGGATGTGCCCCTTGAATAATCAATAACTATTTATTATTATCATTTACTTATTATATATGATATTTAATAATCAATAATTATATTATTAATTATTATTCTAAGAGAATGTCTTCCCAATGTTGTCCAAACATCAACAGAGGAAACACCATTTCTTCTCAACCACTCAAGCTACACACACACATCAACTCAAGAAGACCAAACATGTCACAAAGTGGGATTTGAAACTCGGTGAGGGAGGAAACAACTTTTCCTCTCAACCACTCGAGCTACACCTATTTCACACATACACATTTAACATTTATGTGGAACTAATACATAGATAAACTAGGTAAGATAATTTATTAAAGGAAAAAGTATCTTATTAACGTCGACTCAGACCAATTTGGCATTTTGGACATGTGTTAAGCCACTACGATGACAGAAGGAACCCATCTCTGAGAGGTCAAACACTTTCCCTCACATACACATGCATAAAGGCTCTACACCCGTTAGGGTTTGAACCTAGGTTGTTTGCATGGTGGTTTCCCATCCCAACCACTAAGCTATAACCTGACCAAAAACTACATCAAGTGTAAGTAAATAGCAAGAATGAAAAAAGCAACACCCGTGGCTACTTTATCAAAAGAAGCAAAAAAATAACTCACTATCTAGCTATAAGAAGCACAAAATAATTGCACAAATAAAACCATGACAAGAATAAGGATAATATCTCCCATTGTTACTCTATTAAAAGGATAAAAAAACTAAGTACCTAGCTAGAAGAAATACAAAATAAGTGTAGAAATTGAACCATGACAAGTATAACAATAATATGCAAAAAATGTAATCATAAATATGTTGTTACATTAAAAATATATTTATACAACATGGATTTCAAGTGTCATGAGTCTCAAGCCATTAGTTAATGTCTTAGAACAAGGGTTGATAATGATAGAATATATTTATCTATTTCTTGCAATAATATCTCTAGCTAGTAGACAATTTCTCGTGTTAATGTTGATATTTGTGACATTGATTTCACTAGGAGGCTCCTCCCTCTTATCCTCGATCTCCTCCTCCTCTTCTTCATCCTCACCCACTCATCCTTCTAACCCTTGTACTCCTCCTAATCATCATTTTTGTACCCTTCCTAATCATCATTTTTATTACCTACAAAAGAATTACAAAGTTTTATTCATATTAAAACTTCACCATTAAACTACATAAAAATTCAAAATACTTGAAAATTGAATATACTCAACAGTACTTAAAAATTCAATATAGTTAACAAAATAATGCATTGCTATGTTGACTACATTGACCATGATGGACTTATTTGTCGACCATAATTGACTATAATTGACTTACTTGCATATGTTCACACTGGTTGGCTATGTTGACCATGGTTGACAATGGTAGATTATATTGATCATAGTGTACTTGGGGTATTATTATTTAAGACAATTGAGCACAATTTTACTTGACACAATTGGGGTACAACCAAAATAAGTTATTTTCTACTTGTTTGCTATTTTGTTTGGGGTCTCCTCTTAAACTAGAACTAGTGACATGGATTTAAATGTAATCTTAACCTCATAACATCTATTTTGAAAAATAATTACTTATGAATATTCCTTGTACTTCAAAGCCTCTTGGACTTTGTATCAACACATAAGTACATCGACTTTCATTTTTTCAATACAAATATTTAATTTTTTCTTGGTAATGCATTTCCTGGAGAAACCGACCAAACACTTTCCCTCGTTTTGAGGATGGTACCTAGAGTAAACATGATTCTCCAAGGTTCGAGGCCAGGTCAACATCTCAACAACAATTGGTTCACGAAGAGAAAACATGTCACAAAGTGGAATTTCAACCCGGGTGGGGAGGAAATCAATTTTCCTCTCAAACACTCGAGCTAAACCTAATTGACGCACATGGGAATGAACGCACACATGCATGCGCACACACACGCACGCGCACACACACACACACACGAAGAAAAAACATGTCATAAAGTGGGACTTGAACCTAGGTGGGGGAGGAAACAACTTTTCCTCTCAATCACTCGAGCTACACCCAAATGACACGTGTTTGTGTTTGTGTGTGTGTGTCAATTGGGTTTAACTTGGGTGGTTGGAAAGAATGTTGTTATCCTTCCCACTTAGTTTCAATTATTGCAGGTGACATGTTGAGCTCATAATGAGTATATTGTTGTAATGGATTTGAGTTTTATTGTTGATTGACCTTAAGCCCTGAAGATTATAGGGTTTACCTTGGGTACCATCGTCAAAATGAGTGATATGGATTGGATCATTATATTATTTTTCATCTATATTGATGCTTTATGGGTGAAAAAATTGGAGGAATAAACTTGTAGAGCCATTTTAGTGGTTGGTCCCAATTTGGAAATTTGGGTCCAAAAAACCGTCTAAAATATTTCAGAGCCATTTTGAGGCATCAAACAACACTTTTTTATGGTCCAAACCTTACTATGAAGCAAGCAACTATATTCTACACGACGTTACCTTTCCAACGATGCAAGAATCACCTCAATCAAATTTGTATGTGAAAGTTATGACTCCCTCAAGTTGACCTACCCCATTGATCACCATGGTGTGAGTGGATGCCATGTCATCCCCCACGATTTAAACATGTGCAGCTAGCCACATAGTGGATTTTCTAGAATATTCTAGAAGGTCCAAACCTGATCACTAATTGAGGGTTGAGGAAGTCAATACCCTAACCTTAAACGACTATCAGACTATGTTAAATATTGGGTCGCTAGGAGGAGAAGGGGCTCCATTCTTTTGCTTTGTATCTTGTTCCATAACTAAGCATAATAGATGAGAGTGGTATTTTGTGAGCATAATAGAGGAGGAGAGATTATGTAGCAGCCATAAAGGCCACAATGTCAAAGGTAACTTCACTTAGAGTGCCTCTTTCTTTGTACTTGCATTTGAAGAAAAGAGAGTAGAGAAACCTCACCTTCTAGTTGGGTTTTCTCTCGTATTGGTTTTCCTAGGTCATATCTTGTATTTATTTGTGGATGGTGTGTGAGTATTTACTTTTTTCTCTATTTTTCGCATTTCAACTATTTCATACATTTAAGAAGAAAAAAACAAACAATAATTAAAGAATATGAGATCTAAAGGAAACTAACCTTTAACCTTCACAGTAAAGATTTCAACAATTTTATTAGATATGTTGTGACGAACTGTCTAGTGGAATATCCACAACAATTTACAAATCATATTGTTATCGGAGCGGGTTTTCTTAGGGAATTTGTCGAAAGTTGCAAGGATTTAGGAATCAGTTTAAGAAGAAAGTCACAAAACCCTAGCCATGGTCGATGAGTCTGTTAATAACAACCCTTGAGATCCAGCAAAGGAGATATTTGAAAGGATGGAAGAGAAAGTCTCTGGCATATTTCATAATATGTCCCTCCTCATGGTGGCTCTAGCAAGCAAGCTCAAACCGATTAGATAAGTTGGAGGTGTTATCGCACAAGTTGTAGGTTGGAAAAAGCCTGACCCAACCACCAAAATGGCAACAAGCAAGAGAGAACCTACCCACTGTCACCTTAGATAGGTGTTCTCGTCACTTTAGAGGTGAAGTGGTTACATCAAGGGGGGAATCCTGGTGACCCTAGGGGGAAATGAGATGGAAAGTGTGATGTATGAATGAATTCCCCTATAGGTCAAGTTTATATGTGTGGAGAAGGGCTTGAATAAGGTCTTGATGGCAGCAAAAGGTTGCCAAGACGAAGTAGACCTTACAAATGTTGATTGTACTTGCCCGAGACACAAGGAAAACAACGATACAAGCCCAAGTATATGATGGAAAATAAAGTTAAGATTGTTTTCCCTAATTTAGTAACAATATATATCAGCAATGAAAATGATAATGAATGTTGCAAACAAATTGCTAAAAGTCTAGTTGAAAGAGCAAGAGATAAAATAGAAACAACTAGATTAGTTCAAGTAAGATAACATTAGACTTTAGCAATGAAAGAAGGTTGTAATAAAAGGCGTTTGCATAAATGTTTTCCATCCTTATGGCTATAGAAAACTTCTTGTTACAACAGTAAATTCAACTATCAAAACTCACAAAGAATCCACCCAAAAGTTGCGCTAGACTTAGTAAATAAAGGTGGCAAACTCTCAACTAATTCTGACGGTTGAAAAGCAAATTATAAGTGAAAGAATGTTAGGGTTTCTACATCCCTAATGGATGAAGATGATAACAACATCAAGAAATACCCCTTTAGAGGGAATGCCCTAGTGGCTAAGAGGTGCACTAGGCACAAGGAACAAAACCAAGATTGCAGAAAGTTGAAATTATCGAAATTCATGTTTCCCATTGCAACTATTTATTTTTCCAATGCAAAATATTCAGATTAATGCCTTTAAAATTGGGTAAATGGAGTCTTAGAATAAAGAGGTAGATCAACAAAGACCCTATGGGTGTAACCCCTTTTCCTTCCTAGGGTATGCCAATCAAACTTAGGGTAAATCTAAGAGGGTATAGACACTAGTATTCCTCCTAGCAACCCTTGAAAAATAACTTGTAAACTTTAGTAAATTAGATGAAGCTTAATGGAGGGTGTATCCAACATACTCCTCCTAGGGTTTCAAACAACCATAACCAAGAAAAAGCAAGAAATAACTAACAATGCATATTTTTCCTTACCAATTCCAAGAGAGAGAGAGAGAGAGATCAAACCCTAGTTTCACCAAGCAAATTCACCATAAGCATCAAGAGAACAATCATCCAAGAGGTGCTCATAACCCCTCCTCATCCATTCACCAAAATATAACACCATAAAACATATACACAAGAGAGAAACACCATAATGCCCAACAATAGTGAAAATTTCATCTAAGTACTTCTCACAATGGGAGAGTTATGTTCAAAAGAGATACAAATGATCTGTATTTATACTAAATATCTAACTCATAGTTTGTCCACTTAATTTTAGGGTAAAACACAATATAGTGGTCAACATCCCTAATCTTTCCCCTTTACATGATCATTCTTTGTATTTGCAACACTCTCTAAATTATGATTTTGCAACCTCTGACATGCTTGAATATTGTCTTCCACTTCCTGGGCATCATCAAACATCTGTTGTAAGGCCTTAGATATTATTTCCATCATAAGGAAAGACAAATCTGGATGAAAGGTTGTTCCATAATGTGTTAAGGTCCTAACCCGCACATAGGTAGATCAATGTATTCGGATGTAATAAAGGTCAATATCAATAAGACCTTTCAATAAAATAGAATAAGGCGGATGTAAGAAGACCTAATAG
>JZKD02S1692762.1:93205-103480 GCA_000966675.3 Picea glauca | reverse complement strand
ACCTTTCGCTCACTTTGAGCATGAATCACGAAGAAGACAAACTTCCTAGTCTAAGAGATGACCTTCTTGCATTGCTTGGCAATGATCAAGGAAATAACAGTAGTTGGGACTACCTCAGGTATCCTGTACAATTTCCCGTCCAAAGTAATAATAACACTACGAGGCCTAGACTCATATACAAGATGACGTTTCTATAAATAAGGTTGTCCCAAAAGAACATCACAAACTTCAAGGGGGGAGACATCACACAATACCTCATCTTTGAAGGGCTTGATGTCGTAGGGCAGGAGGCACTGTTGGTTGATGCAAAGATGGCTCCCTTGGCACAACCATCCGATGGTGTATGATTGTGGGTGTGGTTTTATTGGCAGAGCCAACTGATCAACGACCTTCGCTAAGATGAGGTTCTTTTGGCTACCGCTATCAACGATGAAGTGTAGAGGAGTACCCTTCACCCACATCTGTGAATGAAAGAGGCACTCACCTTCCTCTAGTTCATCAGGTTCATCGGGCTGGACCTTGGTGGTAGAAATGGTGGCACTAGGTTCTATGTCAATGATCCGTGGCCATGTTTTTGGTTCTAACTCAGAGTCGGACCCTGCATCTAATTCATAGGCTTTTGCCTTGGCCACTAATGACAACTTTGAGTGACATTCAGTGGTGTTATGCCAGGGGCTCTTATGGAACTTGCACCACTTCCCACTGTATTTCTTTGTATTCCCATTGTCCTTCTTTGTTTACAGTTTATACTAGTTGTCTTGAGGTTGTCCATCCTTGCACTGACCTTTTCCCTATGGGTTGGGGCCGCCTTTTCCCTGCTTCTGTTGTGAGTGGTTCGCAAACCCAAACGATTGTGTCTTTTGTTTAAGCTTCTGCTTGATTTTGACAGCATATCGATAGGTTGCACCCAAGGATGAGATGTCCATAAACTCTATTTCTTTCTGGATGTATCTATGTAGACCACCGCGGTACTTGAGCACCAGATGTCGCTTAGAGTCTTTGATACCCAACTTGGTGCGCAAGGTATGGAAGACATTGGTAAACTCTAGAACTGTTTCGTCCCTTTCCTACCGTAGTGTGGTCCATCTTGTATATAAGTCATCATAACTTCCAATAGGGTAGTATTATTCCTTAATAACATCTCTGAAAAAACCCCATGTCGATGTGACTACAAATAATGTAGATACCTCTGTTTCCTTTTTCTCACAGAAAGTTTCCCACCAATCTTTGACATGGGGGACGACGTTAAGGAGCGCAAATGTAATCTTTTCTCTATTGGAAAAGTAATGGACAGAAAAATACCCTTCTAGAAGGTTTAACCATTTGTCTATAACATCCACATTTATTTGACCTTCAAATATAAGAATATAAAAATTGATCTGTACCTTGAAGGGGGTGGTGCCTCCGCTTGAAGAAGACGTGTCGCCTGTTGGAAACCGTCAAAGGATATGCTCAAAGTTATCCATCATATCGTTCCTCTATCATGTGAGGGATTCCTCGAGCAATAGTTTAAAGGGATATTCTACCCCGTCGTCTCTCTTTCCTTCCCCCATGGGAGGTTTTCGAGTTCAGTGAGGCCGATTTTGCAAAGGCTCAACTGGTTCGATTCCCAACTGCTTATACGCTGACCTCGTTGGGGACATGCACATAGAAACAAATGAAGAGCAGACCGCTCTGATACCAATGATCCAGATTTATGAGTGGAACAAAATGAAACACATATCTATAGCATTAACACATACATACAAAGAACAATAAAAAATATACAGTGAAACTTAACTTCTATTCAATAAAGAAATCTGTTGAAACTGTAAAATATAGAATGAAACAATCTTGCTTGAATGGTGGTAGCTAATCTATGAGAAGAGATGTGGTGGCTGCACGCATTCATCTGAGCACATTACAATGATGCCTCCATGAATTTGTATCATCCAGAAGTAATAAAAATTCTCTATACATCCAAAAACCTAACCCTAGGAGATGAAGCGCCAAAATTCATGTGGGCCCTGATGGGGTAAGTTGGTACATCAACTTCTCGGGGTCGTAACTTTTGAATACGATCTTTGTTTTAGGTGCACGATAGCCTGTTGGAAAGGTCTATCTGAGGAATACACATTATGCTGTCACACTTTGACTTGATCAATCGTGTGATTGTGGTGGGCCCAAAAATCATTGTTTAGGGCCTCACAACGACCCTAAAAGTTTAGGACCCAAAAAGCTAGAAAAAAACTCCCAACATGAAAATTTCGAAATGTTATCATGATTTTTTGTTTGTTCATATCCATATTCTTATCCAATTTATATCAAAATAGCTAGAGCAAGCATGCAATTTTAAACAAATGTGAGTTCAGTTTCAAAGAGATCAATAGCTTACATATAATTTTACTCTTAAAATTCTAATAATCATTTCTAGGTCAAAACAATATAATGCATGATCTTAAACTACATTGCCCAAACATTGTCTGAAAGTTTCAATTATTTACAAATCAAATGCAGAGCATGCATCAACAAAACTAAATATGAAGAACATATTTATACCAACATACCTCGGGGTGTAGTAATGCAGAAATGTGTGTTTATTAATGGGTGCATTGAAGAGATGGCTTCCACTTATACATTGATATGAAACAAATTGCAAAATCACATGTTTGTTGCTATTTACACAAAGAGGAATATCGATTTGCTACCATTATGAACTCTTTTTGGGTGTTGTACTAAATTATTGTACATATGACAAAGACTTGTAAGCACTTATGCAAGTGACAAAGAAGTGAAAGCTTATCTCATGGCCAGGGGAAAAAAATGTGCATAGTGATTATCAACTCTTCAATGTTTACAGAGAGAAAGCAAGCTTCAAGAAGAAAGACACTTCATTAAATGAATGGATGGGGTTTTTGTAGCAATTTCACTTGGTCATAAAAAAAAATGGGCCCACCAATAAGATAGAGGTTAGAATTTCTATACCTCCAATAGAAAAAATTTACAGGTTTGGGTACTATCATGAAGATTGATCCATTCACACATGAAGTTGTCAAAGACTGATATGAGGGTGATGAAGATTTTGGTGACATTTACAAGCAACCAACATACCAAAATCAAGGAGAGGAAGATCAAAATCAATTTTTTGCATCAAGGGTGGACTCTTTTATATATTGGAAAACTCTGTGTACCAAGGAGAATTCGTCCCTCTCATTTTTATAACATTAATGGAGTTTTCCCTCTCTTCTTCTGTTGATGTTTCCCACAATGGGTTTCCCACCATCTAAATTACATTTTGTTATGTGTTCTACTATTGTGATTTGAGGGTTTAGATGGCTTCCCCTAAATGCTACGTGTGGAAATATTCTTTGGTGATTCTATTACCAAATTAGTTGGAATTTCTAGATCAATGTTTGTGGAAACATTCTTTGGTGATTCTATTACCAAATTAGTTGGAATTTCCAAATCAATTTTTTTGTAAGGTAAGTTTTATATTACATTCATAAATCAATTACAAAGCTATAAGCAAAATCAGGGCTGCCATTAAAAGGAAGCCAGCCCTGGTTCGTAAAATTTTCAGAGTTTGAAAAGTCTTCCCCAAAACTTGAAGATGTGCATCTAAGCATCCTGAACTACATTGAAAATTGACCCACTAGAGCAAAACATATCATCAAAATGACTTGAACAAAACATAACAGTACTAGTAGAGATTTATTCATCATGGTTTTGACCTGTTTCCCTTGAGACAAAGTCGCCTGGAGCTGACGGAGGAATGTGAACATGCATCTGGAGGAGCATTTCATCTTCTGCCTGCAAAAATTCTTTCATTTTCCGAGGAACATGACACACATAGAGTGTCATAAGCATTGAAATTCATTGATTCATGAGTTCCATGCGAAAGGCGAGGTCTTCTATATCTCTTCGAATTTCAAACAAAAATTGTTGCATAACCTCTATTCGATTCCCATCCCTATAAGGACTTGAATTTCGTCTTCTCTTAGAGTCCTCGGAGACCGGATTCTGGGAAGGGGTTCCCTTGCTGCTCACATCATGGCTCATGGAGCTGTCACTAGGTGGAGTTCCTACTGGCGGAATTCCTACTGGTGGTGGAGGTGGGGAGATTGGCATTGGGCCAAAACCCAAGGAGCGACCCTCCGCATCAAACCATTCCACATGAGAGATCCAATCCTCAAATGTTGTAGGTGGTTGTTGTATACTACTAGAGCACAAATTATTTGTCGACGAGGGTCTATCCATTTGCGCTCGACGAGTGCTACTGCCACGACTGAAACAAGCTCGTTGTCTCACCATGAGGATTTCTTTGATAAGCATTGCTCGATGTCCACTATAGGATAAGTATTTCCAAATGTATCGAACCTCATATTTAGACTTGGCTTCCAACCAATGCTAATGGCTAGTGGCATAAATGTTGATGACGGGAACACTTACTTTCTTAAATTTGGTCATAGACCGAGAAGTAATATCCATGATACATAGGTTACCTCATTTGTCGTCACCTGCCTTGGCATAACCATGAACAAATAACCTACGGTACCATGTCGTTAATACCAAATCCCGATTTGGTGTAAGCCATATAGGATGAGAGGGAGGGTGGCATGAGTTTTGAGGCAATGACATACTCTTACTACCAGGTGTGCGATCCTCCTAATAGTGCTTTAAAGCCTCTCACATCGTAGATGTCACCCCATTAGGGGAATTTCCAAATCAATTTTAATTGACTTTCCATATCACATTTTCTTGAGAAATAAAAAATGCTAGCTTTTGGGTAAAATACCCTACCCAGTCAACATTGTTCTTCCTACAATCTTCTCTTCTTTCTCTAATATCCCCTCCTTGGATGTCTTCTCTCTTCTATTCCATGTTTTCCCAAGTCTCTCGTTTTATTTTCTTCTTCCAATCTCTACTCCTCTTCTCCACTCTCCTACACAACCCTTTTTGACTCACGACACAAACAACAAAAAAATTGGCATAAGCTTTTACATGGCTTTTTTTACATTTCGTTTAGGTAGTATATCACTACTTTAGTTGTTGTAGTAAATAAGACAACAACATCCAAAATGACATTGTTAACGACATACCATATTGATGGATAATGAAGGTGTTAATGGGCCATGGATAGGATAAGGGGTTAGTTAGTGGGTTAAGGGTATATAGATTAATGGGCTCACCGGGTTATGAGGTTTTTGGATGATGGGATTATTAGGATGTGTAGTTATGGTTTAGTGGGATATAAGTGGGCACATCATTAATGGGAAAGCAAGATAGGGTTTAGTGGGTCAATGCAACTAAAATGGTGAAGCATGATTAATATGGTTTATATAGTCAATATGATCAACACAGGTCAACCATTGGCAACAATGGTCAATGATAGTTAATAATGGTTGATATATGGTCAACGATGGTAAACGATTATTTAGTTACTAGCCTTAGTGGGTCTATGGGTTACATTGGATTAGGTAKTCAATGGGCTAGTTGGYGTGTCAAGAGTAGGTGGTTAGYTGTGACARAGGATCAATGTTGACTAATAGTTGGCATTAGACATCATAGGTGAATACRTGTTTARKAGGTTATGGGTGAGTGGGTTGCTAGATCAACCATGGTGAATGATGGTCGACCATGATCAACTAAGATATGTCATGGTCGACAAAGTTAGCCATGATTGACTAAAACCTATCATGGTGGATTAGGTCAACCATGGTCAGTGGGAGCCAATAATGGTCAATTGTGGGAAATATTGGTTAATATGGCCAATGAGGGTGGAGGGTAGATGGATTAATGGGGTCATTATGTTATGAGGTTTGTGGGTGATGGGATTATAAGGTTGGGMATTTAATGGTTTTGTGGAATATAAATGGGCATGATGTTAGTGGGCGAGTGGACTAGGGGTTAGCATGTCAATGCAAGTGTATGGTGAAKCATGGTGAATATGGTTTATATAGTTAATATGACCAACACAGGTCAACCATGGTTAACAACAACCAAGGATGAYTGATATGGTCGATGATAGTCAAGGATTAATGAGTTTTTAGTCTTAGTGGTTGGGGGTGTACAATGGATTAAGTGGTCAGTGGGATAGTTGTTGTGTCAGGTATAGGTCTAGTTGTGACAAGGAACTAGTGTTGACTAATATTTTGCATTAGAAAATATATATGAATATATGTTAGGGATTTATGGTTGAGTGGGTTACTAAATTAACCATGGTGAACAATGATTGTTAAGGTGAACCATAGTCAACCATGGGAAATGATGTTTAATGAGGGTGGAGGGTTGATAGTCTAACGGAGTCACTAGGTTAGGAGGTTTATGTGTCATCATGGGATCATCAGGTTGTGTGGTTAATAATTTAGTGGAATATAAGTGGGCAAGCGGGCTAGGAAAAGTGTACCAATGTGGCTAATATGGTGAAACATGGTACACATGTTTATATATAAAATGTGGTCATAGGTCAATAGTGGTCAATGATGGTTGATATGGTCGATGGTGGTCAATATTTATTGAGTTATTAAGATTAGTGGATCAGGGATTCATAGTGGAATATGTGGTTGGTAGGCTAGTAGTTAGGTTGTGGATAGGTGGTTAGTTGTGATAAGGGATCAATATTGACTTATAGTTGGAATTAGCTGACAATGGTTAGTCTAGGTTAGGGTTGCGGGTGAGTATCTTACTAGATCAACCATGAATCATTATTTTTCTACTATGGTCAACAAGGTTAATGATGGTAAGCAATGTGCAACAATGGAAAATATGGTCACTCAAGGTGGAAGGTCAATGGGAGAATGTATGATGGGATTACCTGGTAGTGTGGTTAATGATTTAGTGGAATATAAATGGGCATGATTCTAGTTCATCAAAGCTTTCTCAAGTTGGAGACAATGAATTTTCTTCCATCTACATGGATTCTAGTGCTTGATTTTGATCATTGATTGGTATTTGATTTAACTCTTCATTTTCTTCAATAAAATCTTCTTCAACATTTGGATCTGGAACTCGAGGTGACCTAGGATGATGTTCTTCATTTATTTGATTCCTATAAACTTTGTCTCTGAATTTTAGTGGTACAATCCTTGTGTCCATATGTTGTGGAACAACATTTTCATTCCTTTTCAACCAAGTTATTTCATTTTGCATCTGTCCAATTGTTTGATTTAGTTGTGCCATCTTTGTATCTTGATGAGTTCTTTGAGCATCTTCAGGAGTAGAAATGTTAAGTACATTGGGTGGTTGTCCTTGGAAAATTCCCCTTGCAATGCCTCATTCTTCAATGGCACTAGATGAAGAAGGAACTTGAGATGACTCCGATAAATTTATCATTTGTCTTTTAACTCCTCTAAGAATGATTCCAGGATCTGCATTACTCTCCAACATTTCTCGTTCCATTTCAATTGCTTCATCTAAAGTTGTAATTTTTGAATATTTTATTTCATATTTTACATTAAATGACATTGCATTTTTGTAGCGCCCAAAGATGACCAATTGATTTGGTTGTTTCTCCTCTAGAATTTGTTGTAAAGTCCTGAAAAATTGAAAATTGAAATATTTGAAGATGTATTTGAGTAAATCGTGTAAACAGATTATGATATGCAATAGGTTGAGCATATCTAGTCATGAATACATCTTCCATTTCATCAAATGAACCAATAAAATTTGTCGGGGGTGAAAGGTACCAGTCATATTCTAGAGCTACCAGAGTTTGGAGAAAAACCCTCACCATTGCATCATCATGTTTGATCAAATGGATGTCACAAATAGTGAGAAAATGATCTAGATGATTTTTTGGATCCTTGATTCCTTCACCTATAAAAATAGGAAAAATTCCTTGAGGAAGGTTGGGAAATTCTTGTTTCTCACCTTGTAGATTGAGATGACTAGATCTTCATTTCCTTCTTGGATTTCTTCGTCTATCATTTTCCCTTCCATCATTACAAGGAAGCTCATTTCTTTCCTTTTCTTGGTCTCCCCACTATTGCTATAATCAAAGGTTCAGATGTAGAACTTTGAGCTTCTTTATGAATTTCAAGAATATTCTTTCTGCTTCTTATTACAGGTCCTTTATATGATTCTAACTTCAAGACCTTACTAACATCTTCTTTGTATTTCAACTTTAGTTATCTCTTCTTGTTGATCCAAAGCTTGCCAAGTACATTTGAGTTCCTCTTGATTTCTTGTTGTAGACAAATCCAAATTGTATAATTGGTTCAATATGCTTCTTTGGTATTCAATCCCGATCGGTATCTAGGGTTGATTCAGATTTTGTTGAGTCATTCAATCTCTGGTCTGTAAATCCAACATTTTGTTGGTCCCCAGTATGATCGCCAAAAATGTTGATCTTTAAGACTCTTCATAGTTTTGAAGATAACATCACAAGGATAAACCTAGAATGTCCCTTTCCAAATGATCATTTTAGGAGGATGACTTAGTGGTCTATTTGATTCTCGTAGGCCATGGTCGATTAAAAAGGGGTTAATCGATTAATTATTTGATGTCATTTGGAGAAAAAACTCCTTTATAAAGTGACATTGAGTAATTAAAAAGTGACTTGAAGAATAAAGTTAATAAAACCTTATAAAGTCACTTTAATCACTTAAGTGAAGTAAAAAGGTAAAAAGGGTCAGCGAAAAGGGTAAAAGGGTCATAAAAAAGGTGAGAGGGATAAAATAAAGATGAGAGCTCATTCTCTCATTATGTTGATGATTATTTTGATATTGATTTGGAGAGATCTTGGAGCCTTTGGGGTTTGGAGAGACACCATTGTTTGGATTGGTTTCAACGGTGAAAGATTCCACCCTGGATGATCAGGTTTTGATGGTGAAAGATTCCACCCCAGCCATTAGAAGGGGAGATCATAGATCTTCCATTTGTAGTCATTGTTGAGGAGTCGGATTTGTGTTTGCAGTAGATTAGGGTTTCAAAGGAGTCATATTTCTCTAAGAGGGGCTAAGATATTGTTCTCGAGGCTGTACAATTGTTGTGGAGGTTGAACTCACTTGTCGAGGGGCTATGTTTTCCTTGCTGGACTAAATCCTTGTTTTGTGGGCTAAGTCCTTGCTTGATTGGGATGAATTTCATCATCTTGGGTCAAGTTCTTTGTTAATGAGTCGAATCCTTTTTGTTTGGGGTTGCGTTATTTCCTTGTTGGGCCACAATTTCTCACTAGTGTCAAGTTCTTTAATTGATAGGGTGGAATACTCTTGTCAGGGACAAGTTACATTGTTGGTGGCACTGCAATCTAGCCGAGGTTATTTCCAAGGAGGGATGTACCTTTCTGTGGGGGGCGATTTTTCATAGTGGGAGAATTTCTATTTGTGGAGAGGTTGATTTGAAACTCCTTACTGCCCATTGTTGAGGAAAATATATGAAATGATCTTACTCAAGCATTTTCATATTCTTCTTGGATAAATAAAAATAGACGGGAATATCACCCTATGTTTATAGCCAACAAAAATAACATCCTAACTCATAAGTATTAATTACGAGTGCTTAGGCTAGTCTTTTATCAATAAAAAGCTTGCTGGAAATTTACTTTTTATGTAATTTTCTGAACATATTAGTTGTTGAAATAAATGTAAAGATAAAAGTAAAGTCACCAAGATGATAATCAAGACAGATGAGACATAAAACAATGATTTATTTCATTCCAATTCACCAAAGAGTCATTTTCTTTACAAAATCTCAAACATAAATTTTGGACCAAAGTCAAACTTAGACATCCCCGATGGAACATACAAAAGGACCTCTAACAGAAAACTAAAAATGAACTCTAAAAGATGGAACAACTTGCCACAGATTGTTTCCCACTCGACTCTGCACAATAGCCTTTGTCAGTCATGAAAACTAATTCACAAACAGACAAGTCTACACAGACTATCAAAGATAGATCAACACCTCTGAAAAACAAGTGTCTGAATGATGTAATTCAGGCATGAATATTGTTGTCTACAATAAGACCTTGCTATCATAAAAAAGAATTAGGCTTGTGATGAATAAATGAATGAATGAAAACTTAACTATCTCAACATAAACTCAAAGAGAAAACCTTAGTATGCTTATGCTTCTATCCTCCACTTGTTCCTCCCTTTCCTTTTGCCTTTAAGCAAATCAAAATTGGTTGAGGTAGTTGACCCACCTCATTAGTTAAGTTAACTAAAGATTCAACCGACTTTTTTTTAGTTAAGGGGGAAAAGTAATAATCATAATAAGGGTTATAAATAAATAATAACTAGTAGGTGGGACCCCTTGTGACTCCCTTTAGCTCATAACAATCATAACATAACTAGT
>JZKD02S1692762.1:55821-79081 GCA_000966675.3 Picea glauca | reverse complement strand
CTAATTGTGATCTTTTTTCTTGTTTAAATTTTTCTTGCTCTTCTTTCTTTCTAGTTTCTTCTTCTAACTTTTCTTTTTCCTCATCTTCGAGTCTTTCCTTTTCAAGTTTTTCAACATCTTCTTTTAATTTCTGTTCTTTTTCCTTTCTTATTTTCTTAGATTCAACTTGTAAATTTTTTTCTTACGCTTTCTTGGCTTTATCAACTTCTACTTGTGTTTTTTCCTCTTCTTCTATCCTTACTTTTTCTTTTTCTTCCTTCATCATCTCTTCTTCTTCTTGTTTTATTCCTCCCCCCCCCCTCCTCTTCCTTCTTTATTTATCTATCTGCTTCCACCCACTTTTGTTTTATCCTCTCCCTCTCCTCATTAAAAGACCTATTGTAAGTAGAAGAAAAACAATTTGATTTGAGTCTTAATTGTTCCTCCTGCCAAGTTACAAAATTCTCAAATGGCAATTTATGGTCCTATTTCTCATGTGTATAAGGCCATGTAATTGGCCTTGTGTAAATCTATATTCCAACATCGAATTTGCTTCTTGTCTTTCCTGCTTGGAATTGAGCAATCCATAATTCTTAATGAACATGTTGTAGGGGATACATGTTCTTTTCTTAGAATCCTTGGCCAATGAAGCATTGAACCCTTGCAATATTTTTTGATAAGCAATCTCTCCCAAAATCAATCTATTGGGAACATACTTTGGTAAAACATGGGGAGGAGCGGTGACCCCATATATTCTTAAATATGTAAAACCTTCTTGTAAATAGAAATTTCCAATGCTCATGAGCAATATGATTGCTTCTGTAACGAACCTAGGACATTCTTTGCATCAACTCAAATTGTAGAGGGGTGCAAGGAAATGGTCACACAAATGAGCATAATTCCTTTTATATTCATTTTCCCACATTGTTTGGCAGTACACATGTACCAATGCCTCTTCCATGTTCCAACTCCAATTTAACCCTGGGAAAGGGTTGATGGTACATATAATATCCATTAAGTAGGAAGAAATGTACAATGTTAACATAAATTTTGATTTGGCCTTGGCCTTTTGAGCCCTATCAATGGATCTGTTTAATGAGCGGGAATGAATGACTTCCCTATTGAGTACATTCTCTACTATGATATTGGTATGTAACAAAGGCAACCAAGCATCCTAAAAGTGAAAACAATTATGTTCCCCATACAATTTGCATACAAAATCCATGCCATATGTGTATGGGTCTCTTAGATTAACCATTGTGTACACACCATTAGTTTTTTCCAAAAAACCTTTTATCTTTGACCCACTAGCTTCTTAATATTTTCTTAATGTCATGGTCTTTATGAAACTGCTCCACAGAATCAATTATCATGAATTTTCTAGGTTCATGTAATTTTCAATACTTTTCAAGCTCATAAGATCGATAAGAAGCCACACACTTACCTTCATCATTTATTACAATTCTAGTGTCAACATCGGTGTGATTGATTATCCATTCAACGGATTTTGAGCATGGCATTATAGTTGTTCTTGCTGCAATGGTATGAAGATGTGATCTCCCGATATTGATAAATACCATGCCAACAACATTTTTCATCGTTGTATTGCTTGGAGGCACTACATTTGGATAATCCTCCTATAAATCTCACCCCAACCAGGGAACATGTTTTGAGCATTTATAAGGGCTTTTGTGTCTTTGTATATGGGGCACACAGGTTCAATGTTAGGCGTAGACAACTGGATTACTATGATAAAATATTATGGCATGGTCTCCATTTCAATGTTAGTTGTTCCACTGGTTTCTTTCCCTTAGGTGATTTCTTAGGTGTCCTAGAGGAAGAACTCATAGGAGGCATATTATTTGGAGTAGAAATTAAATTAAAATTATAGACTTTACACATTCTTTACAAAATATCTAATTTTATTAAGAGTTCTCAAAATCTAAGCTTTGAGTAAGAAATATAATTTCTACTTTAGATTTTAGCTCGAAAAGGGATTTTTGAATATTTACCTAGAGAATTTAAGCTAAATTATCAAATATTTAAAACTCCATTGACAATGAGAGTTCTTATAATTAGTATACACTGGAAAACTATGATTAGAGTGCTTGGAGAAAAAAGTGTGATGATAACTCCTATGGATTGACAAACAAAATGATTTGCTTCGAAAACACAAAGCTAAAATGATTTCCAATGACAAAATATGCATACAAGATTTTCTTTTTTATAAAATTTGATTTCAAACTCCAATCATTATGGGCTAGCACACTCATATATTTGGCAAGATTTTGAGCATTCTATTCATAAAAGACATTTCAGCTACCAATTCATAAAACATTAATTGTGGGATGATGCACTTCAATGACTCCCAGAAGTGTCTTTTCACTTTATTCGGGGTTGTGGTCACACTTTCAATTTCATGAAATGTTTGAGAATAGAGCGATAACATGATTGATGACATTTGATACTTTAGTCGAAGAAAATATCAACAAGTTGTTTTTGGGAAAGTTTAAAACAACTATGGTCGATTTCCATTGAAAATCTTGCTCTGTTTCAAAGTTGAATGCGAAGCTTCGATGATGAGAGAATTATTAGAATTAGCTTCATTGAGTAAGAAATGGAGTGGCCGATCAGTTATCAAAGCAAGCCCCATCGGTAACAAAAGGAAGGCTTACATATTTCACTTGGGATGGAGAGAATGCGGGTTCTACTCTTCATGAGGATATCTTTTAATTCCTTTGTTTTTAACCTTCCCATGTTTATCCTGGAATGTTTTCTTTTTGGCATGGATCTATGACATTCTCAGGCTTTAGTTAGATATTTTTCTTTTTGGGAATCCTTTTTTGGGGAGGTTATTTACATGTTTCCTCTATAAGAATAGGCAGGTCTGATATTCTCCTTGTGCTCTGGCCTCTATTTTGGAAAGTATATGGGAAGACCTTAGTGAGTAGGTCTAGTCAGCTTTTTAATTCTCAGGCGATGTGATTTTTTTTTATTATTAATATAATTTTTGTGCAATTTTTCTATTAAAAATAAAAGAGTAAGAAATAAACATCCAATCGAAGCAATTTTAAATTTTATCGGAAGATAAAATTTACTTTTGTTTCAATTAGAAAAGCGTAAAACCACAGTGTTTCTTATCATAGATACTTTAACACTTTTCAATGGAGCGACTTTCTATTTTCTATCAGAGTGATTTTGAACTTGGCATCAAGGTCAAAGTTTGCTTTTACTATGATGAAGAAACTTATTCCCTCCGCATGTTATCATAATTTTTTTTTAACTTTCAATCAAATCATTTTAAAACTTTCATTGGGAGAGTAAAGTTAAATTATCCCCTGATCATCAAAGGAAACTTTTCCTTTCATAAACTTATGTTGTTAAAATTATTTTTAACTTTATTTGTGCAACAGGGTCAAAGTTATTTTGAGCTTTTTGCAAAACAAAATTTTGGACCTATTTTGATATATGAAGTGCATCGAAGTAAAATTCACTTTCAAAAGAGTGCAAAGTAAACAAGTTACTTCGTCGAAAGTGAAATTTTTCTTCAATAGGAGTTTTAAAAGGTCTTTATTGAGCTTTTTGACTTATATTTTTATTTTTGTTTTTATTGTTCATATAGAAAAGAGTAAGAAAATGAAAATTTGTTTTTCATGGAACTTCACCAACTTAAAAGAAAAAGGCATTTAGGAAGAAACAAAAACTTCAAAGAAAAAGTAGGAAGTTGTACACAAAATTTTATTGAAAATTTTAGGGTGTGTTGAGGTCTCAATAGGTTGGTGGGTTAATACGTTGACTGTGTTAGGAATTTCGTGGCTAATGGGATTATCAGGCTGTGCGACTAACAAATTGGTGGATAAGTGAGCAAAATATTTGTGGGTGAGTGGGCCAGGTGTTGGTGGGTTAATGTAGTTAACATGGTGAACCATGGTGCATATGGTCTATAAATCAATATGGTCACTAGAGTTCAAGCATGGTTAACGATGGTCCATATAGTGAATGAGGGTGGAGGGTTACATGGGGTTGTTGAGCTAGGAGGTTCGTGGAAGATGAGATTATTAGGCTACACAGTTAACATTTTAGTGGATAACTTGAAAATAAGTTTATTGTGAAGAGAGTTAGGTGTTGGTATGTCATTGTCGTTAATACAGTGAACCATGATCGACCATGGTCCAAGATGGTAAACAATGGTCAACCATGATCAATTATAGTCTATCATAATCAATGGTCGTCCATATGGTTAACGAGGGTGGAGTATTGATGGGTTAAAGGGTTTATTGGATTAGGAGGTCTATTGGTGATGGGAGTATCGAGTTACATGGTTAATGGAATAATGGATAAATGGGAACAATGTTCATGGGAAATTGAGCTAGGGGTTAGTGGGTTGATGCGATTAATATCATAACCCATGATTGGATATGATTAAACATATTTAATAATGTCAATAATGGTCAAAAGAAGTCATGATGATATGTATGGTCAATGAGGGTGGAGGGTTGATCGATTATTGGGGTTATTGGGTTAAGAGGTTTTTCGATGATGGGATTTGTTGGAATACCTGGCCTAGGAGGTTCATCAAATATTTGGATATTTTGGAGACAATTAGTCAACAATCGACAACCAACTAGGGGAGTTGAATTAGTAGTTGACTAAGTGGTTGACTAAGCATTTTATTAGTTAGGTGGGACAACTAGGGTCACTGGTTGATGCATAGGTTGAGGTAGAATTCAAGGATTTTGTTATGCAACATGGCCAATCAAAGTGGACTATGTATTCCTTTCTTCAAGGGAGTTAGATAATCTTTGATACTATATATAGATGGTCTATGGATCAATCTATCATAAATTGAAATATCATGGAAGGTTTTTGGTTCCTCGAGTTTCCTATTATATGTCAAGATATGCTAACTTGTGCTTAAGTGATGTAATGGTGTCTTTAGAATCCAGCTCTTCTTGGAATGTTTAGCTCCCTAATCTATCTAATAGTCTGGTTTTCCAACATGGGATCAAAGCTATTGGTTTGGGTTATAAATTTATTTCTACAAGTCCTTTCGAGGTTGTTCCTTGCATGTGCTCCTATAGAGTCAAATCTCTTTAGTAGATTGATTTAGGATTTTGAATTGAAGACATAATTGAGGTTTAGATCTATAGATCAAGATCAAGAGTTTCAAGAAAGAGCCTTTGGTTCTAAATGGCCAAAATTATAGTATATGAGTACAATATATGGAAACATTATTGAAGAGTAGGGCACTTTGACAGTTTACAAAGACCACACTTCCAAATATAATGAATGAGCAGTAAAAGTTTATCAACGATGGGAAGAGGGATGAAGATGCAAGAGTCGTAACAAAATAAATATCCAAGGAGATTCAACTTCTTATGATTGAGATTGAAAGTCCAAATGAAGCATGGAAGAAGCTAAATACTCTCTTTTATAAGACCAATGAAAGTCAAGTTATGCAAATTGAGAAATAGTTAATCTCCCTTTATCCTCTCTTCTTTGAAATAATTGAATATTATTTGGCTCACGTGAAGGAGCATCATTTTAAATTGGGTGAATGTGGAGCAAGTTTCTTAAAGAATGACAATCGACTCATATAATTGATTTTGATGAATTTGAAGACACCCTATGATGTATCCCATTCAAAAAATTTTGTTAGCTGGCCATTTAGAAAAGAAGATGGTAAGGATTATTCCTTTGACTCTTTTTCTAGTTTTCTAATTAGGGCATAGAAAAATTTGCTTGATGAAGGGAAACTTGAAGTTAAGAAACAAGCCCATTAGTTGAATGGAAAAGGTTGATAGAACTATAGAGAAAGAGGTCAAGTAAAAAATTAGGAGAAATAATAGGATTGCATCAACCAAAACATTAAGAAGAATCATGATGATCACGCATCGACTAAGAAAGGTAGACAGAATAAGACTTATTATTATTTCAAGAAATTAAGACATATGGAGAAGGCTTGCCAATATGAGACTAAAAGCCTAGAAGATAAATTCAAGAAGCTTGAAGGAGACGTGTCAACTAGAAATTCAACCGACTTGCAACATTGGTATTCAAAAGTTAAGTTAGACAATTATAAGTTCTCTATTAGTGCTTCTTAGGCCTTGCATGCTCACAAATATAAAAGTGAGTGGATAGTCAATTATGGTTGTACCCATCACATGGATAAATATGTTATCTCTTTCCTTCATTGAGTCAAGATACATAAAAATAAATCTTTGTTGTTGATGATTATGCTATTACTATTGCTGGTTGTGGTAAAATGGAATGTTAAATCAGTGTGATCACTGATGTGTATCTTGTACCTAGTTTGAATGCCAATTTGCTGTTTATACCCCAATTGACTTAGATTGGAAAGAATGTATAATTTTGGCCAAATTGATTTGTTCCGAAAGATATGCACAATAAATTTGTTGTTGTTGTTGAGGGTATTCTTGATCTAAAAGACAAATTGTACAAGTTTTATGGTTTTCTTAGGAAATATCTAGGATCGACTACACTCATAGAAAATATTGATGATTGAAGCAAGGTTTGGTTTGAAAGACTTGGGCATTTGAATTTATGAAGTATGAAATTGATTGTGAAACATGACATGGATTCTAGAATACCCATGGTTGTTCCCCCTAATGGTGTATATGAAGGTTGTGTTCTTGGAAAGCATCACCAAGTTGCATTTGAAATAGGGAAATCTTGGAGAGCAAAGACTCATATAG
The DNA here is from genome assembly GCA_000966675.3 of Picea glauca. Classification (NCBI taxonomy): domain Eukaryota; kingdom Viridiplantae; phylum Streptophyta; class Pinopsida; order Pinales; family Pinaceae; genus Picea; species Picea glauca. Next base: position 72,386 of record JZKD02S1692762.1, on the reverse strand, counting down.
AAGTTGTTAATAGTCACTTGTGCTCCCTGAACAATCCATCACTAATAGGTGCAAGTTATGTTTTGTTGGACATATTGTCATTGATGTCAACAGTCGATGTCATTATGATGTGATGATAGTTTGTTATGAACAACATGCAGAGGAATCTACATAAAGCTCAGGAGAGGTAGCATATTAGATTTCACGAGATCAACATAATGCATAAACACCATCGGGATCGAATTCCCAATAGATCATTGATCTCGATTAGTTAGAATCCAAGTACAAAACCAAAAAGCTCAGAAGGGAAATCACATTGCAATGATGATGAGTTGTTATAAACAACATGCAAAGAAATCTATCAAAAATCTCAGAAGGGAGAGCGCATTGCAGAAACGCGATCAGGATTGAAATCCCCACAATAAAACTACAAAATAATCGAGGGAGAATCCTGTCCATTGATGTAGATTTTGGGACAAACCAGGACCGTCAGATCTAGGAGTTACAAAGGAGGACCTTTGTATCAAACATCCGATTAAGTACTGACCGTCAGATCTCAGTAAGGGCATATCAACGATAGAGAACCATTGTGGGATGCAAGGGTTGAGTTAACGATTGCACAAGTTTTGGTCCCAAAATCATCCTTGATCATTGATCTACTACGAGAGCATTCTCGACCGTTAGATGAAGTCAAGGTTTAATCGGGGAATCTCACTTCGAGAAAATTGAGAATTGGGAATGAATAACCCAAAGTCTCGAATGCCAAAATGAATCTAGACCATTAATATAGAACTAATCATAGCCGTTGGATCAAGGATTCACGATATCCCGAAACAACCGAAATCCCTACAACCGTTGGATTGTGTTAGGTTGTTCGCGTCAAAAAATGATCGTTAGATGAATTCGAAATGCTCAAGGTTTAGTCGGTGAATCTAACTTCGGGATATTTGAGAATCGGGAACGAATAACCCAAAGTCTCGAATGCTCAAATGAATCTAGACCATTGATATATAACTGATCATAGCTGTTGGATCAAGGATTCATGAGATATCGAAATAGTTGAAATCTTGACAACCGTTGGATCGTGTCAGGTTGTTCGCGCTAAAGAAGGATTGTTAGATGAAGTCAAGGTGCTTGAAGTTTAGTCGACGAATCTCACTTCAGGAGATTTGGGAAATGGGAGTATATAACCAAAAGTTTCGAACACCGAAATGAACCGATCACAGTCATTGGATCAAGAATTCAGATGAACCTACGACCGTTAGATCTAGGAGGAGGACATGTGCCACATCAGGATATCCATGTCAGCAGAGCACATTACCAAGGACACGTTGTGAAATCAGATGGTGACAAGTGTCTAGGTATAGTTGGCACTTTAGGTTATGTAAATCACAAATCTAAGTGACACGTGGAAACCACTCGGGTAGTGCTAAGTTAGCAATGACGTCAGCAAGTTATGTCACTCAGGGAGTTTGTCCTTCGAGGGAAACCAACAACTACCCGAAGCACCAAAGGCCAAAGTCAATGTAAACCGTTGATCTAATATCCTCTGGATTCTCACATGACCGTCAGATCAGGAGACAGTCAACTCCGATGCTGACCACTCCGATGAAAAAAATCCAAGAACATATGAAATTACCCAAAGGCCAAAGCCCTAAAGTGACAACAACCGTTGATCTGAAGCAGAATATGGGAACCGTCAGACCAGGAGATAGTCAACTCCGACACTAACAAACTTTGGTGGAAATTGGAACAACAATTACCTGGACAACCAAATTCCAGAAGTGAATGAGAATCGTCCACTCAATGATAGATCAAGTTATGGCCGTTGATTTGTTTGAAACCTATGGACAAGCTCGGATCATCCATCTAAGGAAGAGCGAATATCGACCGTCCGATCTACTTCGAAGAAATGTAACTCCGGAAGGTTGGAAGAGTGCAAAAGCTAGAAGAGTCGAATTCCTGAAGTGAACGAGAACTATCCACTCAACGACAGATCAAGTCATGGTTGCTGATTTGTTTGAATCCTATGGACAAGCCAGGATCATCCATCTACGAAAGAATGAATATCAACCGTTTGATCTACTTCGGCGAAATGTACTCCGGAAGGTTCAAAGATTACAAAGGCTGGAAGTCCCGAAGTAAATAATGGTCGTCCATCTCAATGTTTTATTAAGTCATAGTCATTGGATTAAGCCGTGGAAGGATAGTGTAAGGATCAAAGCTAAACCGTTGATTTGGTTCCGAGAATCATGCTAACCATTAGATCCATCTTTGTGAGAGGTAACTACTTCGGAAGATTGGATCAGAGAGAAATCACCTGAAGGGCGAAGTACCGGAGGACTAGGTTCCAACCCCTAGTCATGGGTTATGAACACATAAGCCACGAGGCACTGAGTACATCACTTAATTAATAAGCCCGTGGTTTTGTGCATATGGTCACATGTAAATTGTTTGAAGGAAGTGCCTCTGCAGGATTCGATTGTTGCAACATTTGCAGAGACATGGAATCGATTTGAAAGAAATCAATCCATACCAGTGATCAATTTATGAAAATCACTCTCATTGAATTAACAACCTTCACAATGATGTTTGAATAATAATAGAGATTATTGTTAATTTAAAATGAAGAGGTGCGATGGTCCAAACAATGGGACACAATGCTTCATAGCTCACACTAGTTGAAAGAGTATATAAAGAAGAAAGGATGGTGAGAAGAAAGTGTCTTTTTAGTGCAGATCAGAAGATCAAAACAACAACAGAGTCAAAGAAGAAGAACTGATGATTCTTATGAAGTGAGGGTGGAAGGGAGGAGCACAAAAGGATTCATATCCTTTAAGTGAAATTTAAGGGAGTTGGTGCTTCCTAGGGTTGGTGCCCTAAAAAAAAGGGAGTTGGCGCTTCCTAGGGTTGGTGCCCTAAAGACAAGGGAGTTGGTGCTTCCTAGGGTTGGTGCCCTAAAGAAAAGGGAGTTGGTGCTTCCTAGGGTTGGTGCCCTGAAGAAGGGGATTTGTGTCTCCTAGAGTTGGTGCTCTAAAAAGGATTGGTGTCCTTCACTATTCTTCTTAAAAGCCTTGTTATTCCTATTAATTATATTTATATAATTGATTTTGCAAACAAGTCTATTGTTGATCTATTGTGGTAATTAACAAAATATAAAAGTAACTGCTAATTGTTGAAAAAGGGTAATACTTATGCACTCCCCCCCCTCTCAGTATTCCAACATGTTTTGACTTTAAATGATGACTTTTCTAGGTATACTTGGGTATATTTATTGAAGAAAAAGGATCATGTATTTGAAAAATTCAAGGAATTTAGGGCATTTGTTGAAAAACAATATAGTTGACCTGTGAAATGCTTAAGATTAGACATTAGAAGAGAATATATGGGTAAGGATTTTGAAATTTACTTGTGACAACATTGTATCTCTTGGTAGAGATTCATACCTTACATACCTCAACATAGTGGCATTATTGAAAGGGAGAATCATACCTTGTTTGAAATGGCATGATGTTTTCTTTAGGCCAAAGGCATGCCGATTATATTTTAAGAAATAGTTGTCTATCACTCAAACTATTTGTTAAATATTTTTTTGACTAAATATGTATGGGACATAACCCCTTTTGAGAATTGGAGTGGGAGAAAACCCTTAATCGAACACCTTAGAATGTTTGGATGCAGAGTGTGGGATCATATTCTAGATGACAAGAGAAAGAAGCTATATTGTAGTGAAAATTGACAGATAAAAGATAAAAGATATCTCTTAAGCTTGAGGATAAACCCTTAACTTGATAAAATACCAAAATACATCCACACAAAAATAGACATGAGAATTTAAAGAGAGCCCTCAAGGTAGGGTAACACCATCAAATAATACTTATGGAAGGAATCACTCCACAAGCCATGCTTGCTACAATAAACAATGTCCAACACCACTCAATACAATGATACTCGTGTATTCTTAGGCGTCTATTCCAACTACCCCTCATTATTATATTTATTTCTTATAACTACCTAGTGGGCCTATTCCATGAATATGGAGACATTGCATTCCTTATCCCCCTTGGGTACCTCCATAGGTACCTTGAATTATCCACCCTAGGTACATTACATGGATGCAAAGAGTCATGATTATAGTACGATCGGATGCTTTGAAGAGTCAAAGGCCTACTGACCATTGATCTAGTTAAACAAGAGATAATTTGTAGGAGAGATGTTGCCTTTGATGAGAATACTTTAGGTGTTAATTTGTTGAATTCCTCTTTGGGTTTGTTGAGAAGTGATATTTTAAATATTTTGCAAAACTCTGTATTGACTACTTACTACATAGGATAGGACCATCGATTGGACAATTGACCACTCTACCAAAACTGACTTGCATTTTAGCCTCTATAATACAATCGACCACAAGTTTTCGAACCCTCGTTGAGTTTGTCATAGGAACACCTTCAACAATTTGTCTTCCTAGATGGTTGAAAAAGACAATTGAAGCTACTAGTGTTGATGTAGGTGACATACATGACTCAAGAAAGACTAGAAGGGATAAACACTATGCTGGTGTTGTTGTAATGGCATGTGTGCTAGAGGCATGCGATCTTGATCCATATGCAAATGCACATGGTCAACTTGAATGGGAGAATGTCATGATTGATGAATATTGTTACCCCCTAACATGTAGGGGTAACTAGATGAGATTTTTATATTGTGATTCTTATCACAAATGACAGTTCCATAATTAACATCCATGGTTCTCCATAGATAATTGACCAGAGATGTTTACCACATCTACTCAACTCACTCACATTTGATGATTATGGTGCTTGACACACATGAGGTGCATTATTCCATTGCTACATATTGGATTCTAATGTCTTACGTACTTTTCATGAAAGTGGTGATCATTGGTTGAGACGAATAATGGATCACGATTCTCTAAACTTGTGTTGTTTTCCGTGTTTCATATTGTTGGGTCATCATCATCCTCTAGATAAGTGTTGTCACTCTTGGGTTGAATCATACTATTGGGGGGCTTTGAGAGGTGTAGCATGTCCATATCCCAATCCATACTTAACACTCTCCCAACATCCCAATTTCCATTGTCCTACTCTTGGGTTGGTTGTCATATGTCAAGAAAAAAGGTTCATGCTTCATAGTCCTATGAGAAGAACCTCAACCTAAAAGGGATACAAGCTTGAGGTGAAGAGAAAAATAAAAAAAGGGGAAAAGTAAAAAAACCAAAGGAAATAAATCATGGGCAATACCCCCTCGCTATGAGGGCATTACCCCAAGTACTATGCAATTGAATGCATATCTAAAAGGGAATAAACAAAATAAATTCAAAATCAAAATCCAAAAAACGTTAAATGAACAAAGAAAAAGGAAAATAAGGGGTCGTAGAAAAACATAGTGTTGAGGAAAGGGTAAATAAATGCATAATTTCTCCCTCATATCTCAAAGGTGCTCACATGGATGAATATCTTAAAAAACCTCATCATGACTATGCAATTCAACTCATAAAGTTACCTGCGCATCCATACCATCTATCGCTACACATGCTCCTTGATTAGTTTTCTTGGGAACTACTTCTCGTCTTGGGTGTTGACACATGTATTAGGGGTTAATTATTCTGCCATCATACCTAAACTTGGAAAATTGTATGAATTCTATGAGTTATTGTGAAGTTAGAATATGATACTTGATTTTTCTCTACCTAATGGTATTGGCATTTGATTTGACTTAGTTTTTATGTTGCATTGAATTTGTGAACATGCCTCAGGATTGATGACTTCTCCACGCCCCTTGAGCCTTGATTTGGACATGGTACCTTGAAATAATCATTGATATGACTTGCATAGAACATTACACTTCTTGGAGGACGTTGAGGAGGCTACTTCACACCTTGAGGAGATTTTAACACATATTTTAAGGGTGGCCAACTTCAAAAGAAGTTATCTATTGAAAAATGCCTAGAATCCACTAGATAAACACCATTAGATGCAAAATGGCCATGATATTTCCAAGATGTGGTCATAATAGAAATTCAAGTTAAATTAAACATTGTTATGGTGCTTTTAAACTCTTCCACGAGAGGATTGTTGCTAAATTTTGACCACTCGTGGGACACCTTTGGAGGAGGTCCTGGAGGATTTTGAGGAGGTCATTCCACCTTTTAGGAGGTTGTTCCACATGTTGAGGAGGATGACTTGACAATTGAGGAGAGTTTACTTGATTTGGGGAGCATCTTTGGGGTATTTTGAATCATTCACTCATGTATCATGGATAATATTGTATAGGTGGCATAACCAACTCATAGTTTATGTATTTTTGACCATATCTCTAGGGTTTGTAAATAGATAATGGTATTTTGTATTCTTTAGGACTAGAATCTAGGAGAATATTATTATTATTATGTGAGGGTTGCTAGATATGTTCATATAAATAAGGGAAGCACCTCTCATTTGTAACTCATTGCTAGAACTTGTGGAGAACACTACTTGTCTACTATTATGACTATCTTTTTGCTATGGATAACTAGAGTGACTTCTTGAGGATTATGTATTGTGGAAATTTCATGGATGTTCTTGGCTATGGTTTTGTGGATGAACCGATTTCTCAAGTAAGTGGCCTCTTTAAATATTTATGGATTTTGTTTATGAATGATTGTAAGTGCAGTTGTGCTTCTCTAGTGGTGGCGGTGCACTCTCTTTCTATTTTTCCTGAACAAGTCCATTCCTCAAAGATATTGGAAGATTACTAGTGGAGTATCTTCCCCTTGAACTATCTTGAAGCTTGCAAGGCACTAGGTGGATTTTCTAGGGTTTGTAGTGGACAACCCTAACTATCACCCTAGTCTCACTTACACTTTTTCAAGAGTGTCCTTAGTTGACCTCATATGCCCCAAAAAATTAGTAGGCACTAATATTTTCTCATCTAATCAATCTTAAATTCAAAATTACAAATTTTATCTTAGTTTTGGGGTAAATCTAGGGTTTCTTTAGCTTATAATTAATTTTCAGCCATAGAAACCCCAGACATATAGGGTTTTCTTACATATTTTTGACCTAAAATCCTAGGGTTTTATTTGCATGTGTTTGACCTAAAATCATCTCTCTTGGAAAATCAACCTAGTTGGTTCGTGTTACAACAATTTAGGGTTGGGCATATTGGTTTTATTGGCTGTTATATGCTCTTGATTTTTCAGAATTAAAAGTTACTTAAACCCTAGTTTTATGCCTTATTTTAGCCCTAAATTTCACTTGTTTAAAATCTACTTAAGTGGCTGAAATATATTGATGTTATAACTTGTTTGCTGCTCTAATTTCTTATCTTCTGTGCAATTTTTACAACAACCTTTAGTAATTTTCCAATTTGTATTTTTTGGGGACAATTTTGCATTAGATAATTACTTGATAAACCCTCTAAATCAATCCTAAATGAACAAAACCCAAATATGAAATTTACTTTGTTTAAACACCTAATCTATAACTCACATGTCATAATTCGTTGGTGGTAATTTGGGTAGTTAAATAGGTGACCTAGGACTTGAGTTATATTTCTTTAGGAATCGTAGGTGCTACTAGGGAAGCCTCCCTTGTGTTGGACTTGTCCTTCACTAAAATGAGGGAAGTAGTTGTCTAGGTGACAATGGAAACACTTCTAATGTTCCACTAGTATTTGCACCTTGTGAAGACTTTGCAGTAAGTTGCAAGATTGTGTGATAACAAGTATCATTCTTTAATGAATAATAGAATGATGAGACTTAGTTCGTTGACCATAAGGAAATAATGCAGTGAAGTGTCAATGTATCTACAAGACCAAATTCACATCCAAATGCGTCATTGAAAGGCATAAAATATATTGGTAGCCAAGGTTTTTATCAACAAGAAGGAATTGAATGCATTGAAACATTTTCCACTATTGCAAAGATGAATTTTGTTCGAATGATTCTTTTCATTGTTGTTTGTTTTGGATGGGAGGTACACCATATGGATGTCAAAAGTGATTTCTTACATGGAGATCTCCCTGAAGAGATTTATATTGAGAAACCCCTACACACTAAGAAGGATGATAGTCTTCTTTGTCGATTGAATAAGTCATTATATGGTTTGGAACAAGCCCCCAAGGTGTGGTATGGAAAGATTGATCAGATTTCCCTCAGTCTTGGTTTCAAATGAAATGAGTTTGATCACAATATCTATTTTTGTATGTAAATGGTGAACCGTAATTGTTGCATTGTATGTTCATGATTAGGTTGTCATTGGAAGTAACATTGATTTACTTTTGTGTTTGAAGAAATAATTAGCAGATACATTTGGGATGATTCACCTTGGTGTATTTCATTTATTCTTGGGCATTCAAGTTTTACAATTAGATGATGGTGTATTTATTTCTCAACCCAAATATGTATTAATTATAATAAAAAGGTTCAAGATAGAAGAGTGTGATTGTTAGAAAGTCAATTCTACTCTCTACATATAGCTTGTTGATAGTCTCATTTATTTAACTCATAGTTGACCCAATAATCCTTTTCTATTAGTATGGCCTCTTGGTTCATGTAGGATACATGAAGAGAGTCATTTGAAGGTTGAAAAAAAGAATCTTTGTTCTATCAAGGGCATTTATCAGCTTGGTATAAAATATTGTTGTACTCAGAACCAGTTAGTTCTCTACACTAACTCATATTGGACTAGAGATGGTAATGTCAGGGAGTCTACATCGAACTATATGTTTCATCTTGGCTTTGGACCCATAGTATGGTCTTGTAAGAAGTAGAAGGTGGTCTCCCTTTCAACCATAGAAGAAAAATATGATGGTGTAATTAATGTTGTCATAGTGGTAGTGTGAATTTGTAATCTTTTGGGTGAGCTTGGATTTCCAGTTGATGAATCAACTGTAGTCTATTATGATAGTCAAAGTGTCATTCAAGTGGTCGTGAATTTAGTTTCTCATAATAATATGAAGCATGTGGAGATTCATGCTCATTATTTGAGGTAGTTGGTACATGATGCTATGTTGTCTCTTATCTATTGCAAGACAAACGATTAGGTGGTTGATATCTTTATGAAGCCTTTAGAAAAAAATAAGTTTGTGAAACTTTGGGTTATCCTTGGGATTCAGAAAGATGCAATTACGGGGGGGGGGGGTATAAAGGAAATTTAATTCCACCTCCTTAATCTCCAGAGCATTATGTTGATAAGGGGGTGTTGGAACAACTAGCTCAACAGGTTCATCACATCCATGGATATTCTAGATATAGTTATTTGACAGTTGATAGTTGAATAGGAGAGTCAAATGAGTGGTTGGATAACCTTTTGATTGGTTCGGTGGGACGACCAAGGTATTTGATTGGTGCATAGATAAAAAATGAATTGAAGGATTTCATTATGAAACATAGTCAATCAAAGTGGACCATGTATTCCTTGCTTCAAGAGAGTTAGTTACACTTTGGTACTGTTACTGCACAATCTGTCATCATGAACATGCAAAAGTCCCAAGCACCTAGATGATAGATTTGGGTAACTAGGGGGTTAGCCACTATCACCTCACCAACTCCCCTCTACTCTTCAGGCCGACTCTCCTCTGACTCAAGGGAGGCATCCCTAAATAACACTGCCGGAAACTAAGGTTATGGAGTGCAAGTTGATGTGAAGAGTTGTTTCAAACAAAATAGGGTTATAGAAATTGCATAAATAAAGTGGATGGTAGGGTTGAAGATTAGTTCCTTGTCCATTGGGCGAATGGGGTCACAACAAGGTTCAAATGGGAGATTGTTCTAAAGATAGAAATATGATCACATAGCTGAAAAATTCAAGCTGCATGATTTCTTTCGTTGCTATCTTAAATTGTAGAAATATATTCGGAGATAAAATTAGAGTAGATACCATCCAACACTCAAGGAAATTACAACTATGAGGAACAATGTCAAGGTGCATTAATCTAAAAGTAGATAAATATATAAAAACATGAGCACTACTCCGATGACAACTTAATATGAAAATGAAAGGAGTATACCAGATTCTTACTCCTTGAGCATATGTCTAAATATTTCAGCAAATAAGAGAAATAACCAGAAGAAATACAAACAATCTCACCCACAATGTGGTTGTAGAACCTCCAAAACAGATCCAACAAATTTTTCATTAAGCTCCAAGGGAGATAAGTTCCCCAAATCCAACCACAAATCCAAAGTGAGGGCATTGCTCTTTAAAGAGAGCCTCTAGCTCAACCTCTTACAATAAAAAAAATAAGATTTCCATTACTCTAGAAAGTGCTAGAAGTGTGTAACTTATCAATGTGATTAACCAAGCTCCAATATCCTCTTAGGTGAATGATTATCACTCCATGAAGCTATTTAAAAACAATTACCACCTTTATGATACCCCATGCATGGGTGAAGGCCATGACTTCATAAATGAGGCATGAGGTGTCCCATTTAAAACAATTCAGCATGAAATATACCAATTGAAACTCCAACGTGGTTAGCAAGGCGACCTAAAAAAATATTCCAGATTACCAATCAATCGATGACAAAAAATTTGATGTGAATTGATGGAATATGACTACCTTGTGAATGGAAGCGACCCCATAAAAATGATTCATTTTGCCTCCACATTGCCTAGGTCAAAATCATTTGAACACAATGTTAACAGATTGAAAAATAATAATGCTGGGCCACTCTCAGTATAGTTGTACAAACCCATCACTGCATATGGTTCAATGCTAGGTGAATGCATGATAAAGTAGGTTCAAGTTTTGATTCATGTGAAGACGACCCCCTCCATATCACATAGGTACCATCCACTCGTCCAACACACTATCCTTTTTAGTGGACGACTCATAAAACTTGTAGTTCATGTGTGGGGACCCATGTACGATGACCCCCTTCATATCCCTGCATATGGTAAATAATGATCCACCACTTAACATATACATTGGATTCACTTTCATGATATGATTCACATGTCTTTCCTACTCTATCCTCTTCTTAGAAGCAAGCCTTTCCCCTAGTGAGAGAACGGCTATGACTAGATACATAATGTATAAAAACAAGTTAAACATCATGGAAGACATGCAACTTCCTAAAATTTCTTCAAACTCAAATCGTAACCACCTTCGACTCAAGCGAGAATGGGACAAAGATGGCCAGTCTTGGCTAAGCCATTGGGGAATCATGGAAGATACCATTTTGCACAATAAGGATACTATTAAAAATATCGTTGAATCAAAATTTAAGGAGAAAATGTGGTGTGATAAAGTGTTAGAGGAAAAATGAAAATTAAGGTATTATAAGGAGATAATCAACCCCAATCTAGAAGATCAAAGTTATCTCTCTATTTTGACAAGTGTAAAGAAAAAAATTAGCATTGCTAAGATAAGAACAAATTATCACGAGCTCCATAGTGAAACTGGACGTTAGTCAATTCCTAAAACACCATGGGATGAAAGAGAGTGTCACCTTTGTGACACTAAGAAGGTTGAATATGAAAATCACTTTCTCTTAGATTGTCCAGTATATTCCCAGATTAGATTTCAATTTAAAATATTTGTCACACTACCAACCTTCCTAACCTTTTAACTCAACAAAACTATGGTGATCTTGGAAAGATTCTCTTAACGCTTTTACAACACAATTTTTTTTTTCTAAAGAATTGCAAGTAATCCCTTACCTTCTTAAGGTATGATAGACCAATTCGATCTTAGTGGACGTTAATCATCTTCATCTTCATCTTCAATCCAACAAAATATTACCTTACACTTCCACATATGTGCTCCCTTAAAAAAATGCTTCATATAACTTTTAATTAAAAAATCCCCCATGGTATATCTTGGGTTTAAGTGAGTTGTTGTCCCTTTGTGATGATCCCCTTCATAATGTTTTGAAATTTAATATGAATGGCCCCTCTATTATAATATAATAATCTCTTCTTAACACGTGCGCCCCTCTCAAGTACATGAGTAAATAATAAGTGGGAATTATATGTATGAAGGGGGAACAATTTCTTAAGTTCTCAAATCTTTGGTTATTGATGACATAGGGGTGGCCCTATGTATAATATAACAACCCATTAAACCTTGTCACTCATAATATAAAATCATTTTCATACATATGTAATTATACAATGGTATATTGCAGGAAGCTTCATACCATGGGAATAGAAGTTGATATCGCTAGCATACCCATCATAAATCAAAGTCACAATCAAAATGAATCATGAACTAGGATTACACCATGCATCCACTAATGATGTATCATAGAATCAAGGAGCATCATAAACTTCTAAACCCTGAAACTCCATCAACCAAGACATTCCACCATGAATAAAGAACTGAGCCATGACAATCCACCACAAAAGATACTTATCATCCCACTGTATTAGTTGCCATAAGTTGCCTCTACTAACATCCCAACCTTTTGAAGGCTAGGATAAATATATCAACCTGCCAAAATTGGACTCATGGATTAAAGAATGACATGTGCAACCTCATGCAATACATGTGGTAACATGTACCATTTATATATGGTCTTATTGATCAATCTATCATGGAATGCAATGTCATGAAAGGTTTCTTTTTTTCTCGAGTTTCCTATTTTCTGTTGAGCTATGCTCACTTGTGCTTAAGTGTTGTAACACTATCTTTAGACACCACCTCTTATTAGAATGTTTATCTCCTTGATCTATATAATACATCATTTATTCAACATGAATATTGAGCTACGTGGTCAACGAGTTAGGAGAAAAGGGGGCATAATGTTTGTGGGTGAGCATGCCAGGGGTTGGTGGGTTAATATGGTGGACCATGGTGCAGATAGTTCATATAGTCAATCTTTTCAATATTGGTAAACATGATCAACAATGATAAAAAATGATCAATGGTGTTCCATATGGTTAATGAAGGTGGAATGGGGTTAGTGTCTCCAAGGTCACAATCTGCTAAGGGATGGTCGTGTCAAAGGGTTATTGCAATATTTGGGGGTTCGTGATTTTAGGGTTATTATGTGTTAATGGGTGATTGTATTAAGGTCATAAGGGTGTCATAGTGGTTAGGGATAATTGTATCAGAGATGATCATAAGTGTTGGGAGGTATAGTGTGTACAGGGTGATAATGGTTAAGGGTATTGTTGTGTTAAAAGGTTTCTTTGTCTCACGTCATATTGAGTCAATGGATGATTGTTTTAAGGGTCTTAAGAGTTAGGGGACTAATCTATATGGGGATTTAAACGTTTTTGGGGGGAGTGGCGATGTCACTACTTCACCAACCAACCAAGTCTCCATTAACACTTTATTATTATTATTAGTAGTAGTACTTATTATTTATTGTGTATTTATTTATTATTGTCATTATTTCTTTTATTTTTATTTTTGAATTAAATCTTCCTTTAAATTATACTAATTGGAAAAAGTATGTGCACACTTTAATACAAAAATTAAATCACCATTGCAACCTCCATCATCAGAGCCAAAATATCAAAACTTGGGATTGGCTTAAGCCAAAATACTCCTGATCATGAAATCTTCATCATAAACATAAAGGACATAAAAACATAGGGCCAATGCCCAATACAAATAGCTAACCTACAACCCATCCATCCTTAGAAGGAGTTTGGTCATGGTTGTTGGGGCCTTGCCCCATCTAATCATTGAAGGAATATCATCAATAATTATGGTTTCCCATCCATTATTAGGTTACTTTAGGGGCTTGTGCTCCTCTGAGATAGCATGTGCTAGAGTGGAAAATTGTTTTTCATGTCAAGGGGGTCCAACAGATAGATTGCATGCACACTCCCACCACTCCTAAACCTATCATCCACCCCTGAGGATTTTAATTATTTATTATTTTATTTGATTTTTTGTTAATATTATTAATTTGGACATTAATTTTGTATCAATATAAGAATCAACATCGTCTTCAATAGAGGAACTATTTTTGTGGCCCATAAATACACATTTGTAAACATTGTGTTAGATGTTATGCCATATATTGTGATAATTGTTTTGTAAGATGTTTTTTTTTATGGAATCTATAACTTCCTACATTAAGACCATTGGTTGTGAAATTGATCATTTTGATGGGGTTGTCAGGATAGAGAGATGGCTTGGATGCTTTTGGGTGACAAATCACCCAAAATCTTGTAGTGCAAGTTCTCCCTTCCTAAACTTGGGAGAAGATCAATGTGAGTAGGCAACTTACAACATTCAAATAAAAATCCTTCAGTTGATAGGCCACTAGGGATGTGATCTATTTCCAAATTTGCACAAGACAAGTAGCCACCCCCCCATTGCATTCTCAAGTACAAGTACAAAAAAAGCATGAGCATAAGCACAAACATGTTAATGGAGAGACTCGAGCCCTAGTAAGGGATTTAGAATCATCCCGCTTTCACCAACATGAGACACGCCATTTGTGACATGGATCTATTACTCAATTATGGATGTATCGGTTTTATTCCCCCACATCCTTCTTACTCCTTGATTTTAGACACCCACACGCTAGTTATTCCATCATTATTCTCTATTATCAAAGTCATAAAACAACAAAAGTGTCTTACCTAAGAAGGACCTTCACAAATTAACATACTCATGCAAAAGGAGAATATTGTTCTTACTCAATGTATCTAAATTGGAATGCATGCATAAGCAAATAGACTAAACATTTATCTTTGAACCAGGTCGAAAAATGTTTAAGGAAGAAAGTGAAAGCATGGTGAGGGGTTAAGCTTAATTGGACTCAAAGGAAGGTGAGACACGATTTGAAGGGGAATTTTATAGGTAATCCATCTCTGCATTACTATAGTTAACATTAATTTGGTGGTTAAATAGATGTTAGCTATATTTAAATTAAACTTGAAGGAATATTTAATAATTTAACCTACACCATTGAAATGTTAACAACAAATATATCCATGACATATAAAAGAGCTTCATTAGTGGATCATGAGAATCTCCTTAAACAAATTGAGGTAATGGAGAAAAGCAATCCATATAGTGCTGTCCCTTTTGGAAACTAATTTTGTCATACTTATGTGATAAGTGGGAAGAAGCATCCAATAAACAATAACCAGCTCAACCAAGCATGCTAAAACACACACCTTATATCCAAAAGTGTCACCATTACTTACAAAAAAAAATAATAATAACAAGAAACATGATAAGCATGTATTTCAATTGATTTAGATAAGGGACAAAAGAATAAAATTATTGGGGACATCTACTAACCCAAGGTGGAGACCACCTACAAGTCTAGTTTAAAGGATAAATCCTTCTCTAAAAAAACTTATTGAATGTATTATCAAAGTGATAAAGAAACTTACTGAATGTATTATCAAAGTGATAATAATTAAAAAAGGGAAGGAAATCCCATTTATACAAAATTAAAGAAAAACCCTAACTTAATGTTAAAGTTATTAATGAGAGTAATTAAGATTTTGTTACATAAAAGTGACATTATAATTACTAAAACATCACAAGATAAATAATACTTAATATTATAATATTATTATAAAATTATCATATTTCATGGATATAGATTCATTTGCATAAATAAAATTGTATTCATATACATAACAACCTTCCTCTTTAATGTTACTTTTCTAACATTGTTATTCAATATTATTTTTTGGAATTCTTATCCAACATTATTATTTTTTTAATATTTTTTTAGAATACTATCAAAATATTAATAATTAAAATTCATACTCACTAAAAACGATTTTATACATAATTTCAATGCCCAAGAGACCACTATTCCACCTAGTCCACCTAGTGATTGAATTGGTGCCACCCAAACATAAGATTTTTGTAGAAACATAAATATAATAAATATTTGAATCCAATTCATGAATTGAAATTAGATTTATAATATTCAAATTTAATTTAACAATACCATTTAAAATTCACAAAAAAATCATCATAAAATCTAAAATATATATTAAAATTATAAAAAAAAGACTAATGTAAATTTAGAATACCAACTTAAATTCTCACTCCAAGCCACCACTACCGTACCTAGTGATTGAATTGGTACCACCCAAACTTATTAGAGGTACTTTCTTCCCCTACAAACCTTCTAAACCACATAATTTCTTTATTAAATAAAATGATTTTGTACATAACCTTATAATTTATTTATTAAATAAAATTTAGAATGCTAAAGAAACCACTACCCCACCTAGTGATTAAATTGGTGCCACCCATACATAAAACTTTTGTGGAAACATACATATAATAAATATCTGAATCCAATTCATAAATTTAAATTAGATTTATAATTTTCAAATTTAATTTAACAATACTATTTCAAATTTACAAAAAAATCATCATAAAACCTAAAATATATATTAAAATTATATAAAAAAGGACTAATGTAAATTTAGAATACCCAACTTAAATTCTCACTCCAAGCCATCACTACCCTATCTAGTGATTGAATTGGTACCACCCAAACTTATTAGAGGTACTGTCTTCCCCTACAAACCCTCTAAACCACATAGAATGAAAGAAAAATGAGAAGAAACAATTTTATAATCAATAACGAATCACCAACCCTCTTTACTCTCACATAGTAACTTTTTATAAAGAAACCCCCC
>JZKD02S1692762.1:23589-52848 GCA_000966675.3 Picea glauca | reverse complement strand
TTTCTCTTGTTAAGGTGGATTCTTTATGATATAGGGTTTCCTCATGCATAATAACTTGAATAGTAAGTGCTCTTCTCAAGTTTAGGTGTTGTTATTGGCATATTTTGGTGAATGATCTATTAGAGAGGTAATAGTTGCATGTAATCCTTGTTTTCCTTGAATAATTTTGAAACCCTAAGGAAGGATTAAGATTGGTTATCCCCTTCCATTGTTGCATCTGTCTTAATTTTGTTGAAGCATACAAGGTCAAGATTAGGGATTGTGAGAGGACATACCCCTAACCTTGTCTTTGAGGTTGAAACCTAGGGTTTATGAGAGGTTAAAATTTAGGGTTTAACCTAGTTTCCATCTAATATAATTGCTAGATGCTAGAGAAGAAGTGGGACGACTCCTATTGTTTCTGAGAGGATAAACCCTAGAGTTTTGTCCCTAGAATTTTGAACCTAGGATTATGAGTGGATAATCCCAGGGTTTCAAGTTTTCAACCCTTCTCTTGTATTTGGTCTCCATTAAAGGTGTTTCATTGACTCCATTTTCGCAAGGAGAGAAACAACACTAGTCTCTTTGTTTGGAAGTGATAAAAAAACTCTAGCTTAGCTTAAATTATCTCTCTCTCTCTCTCTCTCTCAAAGCAACTTATAGTTTAGTTACCTAACTACATTCTCATGCACATTCTAACACAACACTTTGAATATTAAGTCATTTACTTGATGTTGTTATAACTTTTTGCTACAACCATTAGGGGTTGAGAAAATTGCATCCAACTAACTAGATTTAACAATAACTCAAGCAAATAATCATTGTCTAGCATATTATTCACATTTCACTTGGTATTGGGCATAATTTCCATGGTTACATTATAGAACTGAAGCAAGTTTCCTCGTTGCTGTTATAAAATTGTTATTGTTGAAGTATCATTGTCTTTATTAAAAGTTTTGTTGCAACAATCCATGCCCTATGGTTTATTGTCCTTCTAGCTAGTATTTCACACACATATTCCATTGCATTTCACTCAATGAATGTCTTTTACTTGTTGTTGTTACAAAATCATTGCATGTTGAAGTACAATGTTTCTATTTACAAGCTTTATTACAACTCTTTCTCTTGGATAGTTAGTGTTACGAGGCTCCTTCTCACTCTTTTATACTCTCTTATTGATGTTGAATGCAATATAACACCTCATACACATGCACTTGATCAATTGTCTCATTTAAAATCTTTTTTAACTTGATCTATTCCTAGACCGACCTAGCCTATCTCATTAAGTGACCAAGATAGTGGGTTGTAGACTTTCCTTTTGCTTGTTATAGGATCCCTTGAGGTCTCAAGGGAAGCCTCCCTTGTGTTGGATTCTTATCAATAACTAAAATAAGAGAAGTACTTACCTAGGTGGCAATGACAATTACTTCCAATTGTTACAGAAGTTTAGCATCTTGTGAAGGCTTTGCACAAGCGCTATATTATGTGATACCAGAGACTATAAGATTTCAGTGTCACCTTTAATTAACAAAATTCACCATTACACATGTGCATATACAATTTATAGATTTAGTTAAATCATTAACAATCTCACAATTTATTTAAAACATAATGCATCATATTGTTATCATGTTGACTTGGTCATCCTTTACCAAGTTAGATGGTTGACCAATTACACCTATTTATTCACCCGTAGTTCAACTTTTCCTACTCCTAAAGAGACCTTTAATTCATAATACTTCACCGATATAGTTGCATTTCCCTTTAAAACCCTTTTTGAGTTATTGGTCATGGGTTTTCTTCATAAAACCTATGACCGTGAGCATTGATTGCACATAATGGCTTAAAACCCACAATGAGCACTAAAAATAATGACAAATATTCAAAAATATAAAATTCTCGGGGTTTGAGCATACTAAATACGATTATTCCACATGTATGGCTTGAATTCAAGCCTTGCCAAGAAGGTTTTTGTATCCCAAACCAAATTGCTCCCATATAAATATGACGTGAAGGCGAGAGGTAAGGACCTTCAACCTTCTATAGATATATGCAACTAAAATCTCCCATTATTGAGTTAGGGTTATGAGGTTAATGTGGTTTGAAAGGGTGGAGGATAATGAGAAATCAATAAGAAAGAACTTTTGCCTAGGCGAGGGGGTCATCCACTACACTAGAAGGTACTATATGTATATTTACTTTCTTAATCCATATAAATATATTTCTTGTCCCCACCCCTCACATATTTTTGTGTTCACAATTAATATCTTAATCATTGATGAGCAATTTTTTAATTGATGTGACTTTAGTTAACTCACTTACATCTCATTTTAGTTTTGCAAGTAGTTAGTTTCCTTTTGATTCAAAGAGAGATTTATTTTCATTTGGATTGAGTAAGGTATTATAATTATTTTCATGTGTATAGGTGTCTTCGAGATCTAATTTGGTATATGGTTCATGCTATTTTTGTTCTTCTTCCTATGTCGTATTTGTTTTCTTAAAAAAGAAGAAGGTTAAAACATAATAAGAACTATTATAGCGCAAGTTGTAGGTTGGGAAAATCTCGACCCAACCATGGAACAAGTGCTACAACTTGGAAATGCTACACCCAATGTCACCTTGATGTAGGTCCCGCACTTCAAGGGTGACTAGGTCACTCTAGGGAGGCGATCCCGATGACCCTATGGGGATTGAGATGGAGATGGAGGGACGTGGAAATGAATCCCCTAGAGGTCAAGTCTAAATGGAAATAAAGATAGGGAGGGATTCCTTGTAAGTCAAGAAATGGATTTCCCACAAGTATAGTACTTCTCCGGATGATTGTACATACCCGAGACACAAGAAAACACACTTTGCAATGATATATGCTAGTTGGATCAGAAATTTAGGCTTGCTGTCCCTAATTTGCAGCAGTAGATATCAGCTTATATCAGCAAACAGACACCTAAAATCAACATATAAAGATCTAGACTAGTTAGGTAAATCAACATCAAACTTAGCAATGAACATAGGCTGAAACAAGGCACTTAAGAAGCTAGATAAGATGGTTGTTGTAATATGTGTTTTCTGCAAAAAATTGCAGCATTATGGATGTAGCATTCAGTGGCAAACAAAAACAAAATCAACCATGAAATTTTTTCAAGAACTAGCTTAAAATATGCTCCCTAGTTAGTAGAGTAAATGAGCAAAGTTAGAGAGCTAGTATAGGGTTAGTTTATGAGTTATGAGAGTGTTAGTGGCTAGGGTTATGCAACCCTAATGGATGTAGGTTAAAGTTTGTAACAACAATTAGAGTGTTGGGAGAGAGGGGACGCCCTAGTGGGGGAAGACTCCTCTCAATGAGACAAATCAACTTCAAACAAGAGAACTTTCAAAAGGTCAAATATTATGTTTCCCAAGGCAATGATTTTATATCTCCAATGTAAAAAAAAGAGTATGACTAGTGCCTTTAATATTGGGTTAATGGAGTCAAAGGAGCTTAGAGAAGCTACCTCCTTGGGGGTGTAAGCCCTTTTACTTCCCAAGGAAAGTTTCTCTAAGCTAGGGTTTAAGCTAAGAGGGTGTATGCCCTTATACTTCTCTTAGCAAACCCTTGTCTAAGCAATAAGATGAGCATAAAGTGATGAGGAATAAGGTGGGGGTGTATTCCCTTATACTTCCCATCTAGTTCTTAGCACAATAACCTTGACTTGAAACAAATGATAGCAAGAAAGTAAAAACCATACCAATTCAAGGAAAAATGCCAAGATAATCCACCACAATAGCAATAAAATAACCTTCCAAGGCTAGCACATCACTTCTTTAATCAACCATTCATAAGTATAGCCATACACAAGTGCAGAAGAGATAAAAGAGCCAAGGGGGCAAAAATTTCAGACCAATCCTCTCACAAGAGGGAGAGTAATGATTTAAAATGATATCTTATGATCTCTATTTATACAAATTTTAGCTAACATAGCTTGTCCACAAAATAAGGAGTAAAACAAAATATTAGGGGTCAACAACCCTAATATTCCCCCCTTAACAAAGTAATATTAAACAATTCACTTTAAATCCCATCTTTGCACAAATTAAACCCTAATTTAGGAGGATGTCACCCCTTAGGGGACATTTTTCCACTTTGAGGAGGTCGCTGGTGTTGGAGAAGCATGGAAGGGCCTCCAAAGGAAATGTGTCAAGCATCTAAATGATCTCATCATGGTGAAGACCCTATTCTCCTCAAAATTTGCAAGTATAAATGAGTGGCACCTCACCACCATGCTTTAGCCCCCAAGGTAATGACGTCAAGCTCAAAAGTGGGATGCTTTTCCCCTCCTGGGAAAATCATTTGGAAAGCAATGGGTGGGCTACGTCGTCCATGTCATCATCAAGGCCATGCAAGTCATCTCTCTCTCATATGGAATGTGGGGCCCTGACATGCAACCTGTGGGCTTGTAGCCCCATGGAATCCCAACATAGGCTTGTTCTCCCAAAATTGTCCACCAGCTAGGTCCTACAAAGACAAATGAACACACCCTCCAATGATCTCAATTAATAACATCATGAGAAGTTGATTCAATCAATAAATAATCCATCTAAGCATGTGCATCAAATATTGCTATATCAAACAATTAACATCTCAAAGACACTATGCGACTTGTCAAGCTTAAGTATGGGAGGGTTGATCTTGCCCTAGGTCAAGGAGAGCCTCCAAGAGGTCCCTCTCTAAGCCATGTAAGTTGTATGAGGTTGATGGGGTCAAGACTCAATGGTCATAGGGCTCATGACATACTAGGGGTCGTAGTGTCTTATTCATGGGTGCCTTTGTAGAGGGTGTGTGGTACCTTCGTCCGCAATGCACTTTTTCTAATCCCATCATTTGCCTTTTATCTTTATTTCTTTATATTTTCTTTCATAATAGCATAAGGAGAGATTGAAGGTCACTTCCCTGGTGTGGTGACCAGGTGGTGGCAATTTCACCCACAAATACCTAATGGAAATGAGAAGGTTGGCTCGTGATGAGACCCCCTTTCTCTCAGCCATGCAACTGAGAGTCACTTCCCTGTTTTGGTGACCAGACGATGAAAATGTCATACCACTAGATATCCATGGACGTGATAGGTTGGCTCGTGATGAGACCTCCTATCCTTCAACCTACCTTTCAAGCATTTCTTTATTATATTGTGGGTCCCCTTTATTCAAATATAAGCGTTTTATTGATTTCTTGGGTGATTCTTGGGCGAGGAATATGGAAGGTTTATATATGGCTTTAATCTTTTACCCAACACCAACCCCTCTGGGCCTTTAGCCCCTTCTTCCCATATAATGAGGGACAACCCCCTTGTTGACAATTAAAATTGCAATGAGGTTTTTTTACCCGCAAAGTATTGCTAAAGCCTATTATTATAAGCTAACAATATAAATAATACTAGTAGGTGGGACCCCCTGTGGATTGGGAGATAATATCTGGCTCTTATTTGATGTTGTGCCACTGTTCGACACTGCTCACATGGTTGATGAGATCTTGTTTTTATTGGTGATGGAATGGTCTTATTATGTGTTGGTTCTAATTGCGAAAATGGAATGATGGATAAGGCATGTTATGTGTTGTTTCTCTTGCTCTAGGCTCTAATTCCATGTTACGATGGCCTATGTTATGCATTATTATCATTGCTATATGTTCCTGGATTTGTTACTTTGACACCTGCACAACAAATATGTTAGTAACAATACATAAAGAGCAGTTGGAAAAAGGCAAAAGCAATATAAACAAATGCAAAAGGAAGGAATTTAACTATGCTCTTATGCTACACTACATGCATTGGAATTTAAATGATTGTTGCTATCCTAGCTAATAAGTTAATAGCTATGCGATTTGTTGAGTTATATAGTTGATATGCATTATGGTTAAGTTGGAAATGGTAAGATATGATGTGGGTGGCACGTTTGACAAGTGATAGATGTTAATTCCAATGCATGGTTTAAATGAATGGTTAATGGGAAGCTGGCGAGAGTGTACTAAGGAATTAATGGACTGGGGGTGGAGGGGATGTGAATTTACTGCACGTCACCTTACTCTTTCCACTGGCTGCCACCCTAGTCAGCTATTGTTCAACTGTGTTGCTATGGTTAGGCTCCGACTTTCAAGCAGAGGGAGAACCACTCGACCAACTCATGTTTTTAAGGTGCTTTCGATTACAGGTATGTATTTTTTTTGCCATCCATAAGTCTGTTCTAGTTATGAAATAAATATTGGCTCAGATGTATGGGTTTGTGCTTCCTTAAGTATGGCAACTGTGTAAAATTGTGATATTTTTTTTGGAATGAATCATCGGTGGCTTTCACTGCAATAATGGTTGAAGTCACAGTGTTATTGGTCGTCCTGAGTGTTAGCAGCCATAAAGGCTCTCTGTCATCCTTGTTAGTTTAGTTGGAGGGTTTCGTTTGGTCTCAAGTGGTTGGCTGTCTTCACGCATTTGTTTCCCATAGCTTTTATGGGATTTAATGGGTTTGAAATGCCCTATGTCACTACGCATTATTCACTTCGGTATTGGGTTGTTCATGCTACTAATGGTCGCGTAGTGGGTTATATTGCTTCTTCTCGTCTCCGTTTCATCTCAGCGTTGTTGATTGGTTGGCTAGGAGAGCCATGAGAGTTATACCCTGCGTGTGCTAAGTATCGTTACAAAAAAAAAATGGATCCTTTCTCCTCTGTTCATAGCTTCTTTGATCTCGGGATTGTCACCTTGTCCGCGAAGTCAATTGTGGTATACCCTGTGTGTGCACCGTTCGTCTCGAAAGTTTTCACCATTAAGAGGAGTCGACTCTAGTCTCCCTGTATTGGTCCACAGAGCAAACCCTTGATTCCTCAAGTTCAAGTGCTGATAGAGGAGACCGTTATGGCCTGTAGGGTATACTGTTGGTTGTTATGGATTGGTGGTGTATTGTCGACAGAGTTGATTACTGGCTTGCCCCGTTGATTATGCGACAATGGTGTTAGTTTTGGTATCTAGTCACTACATTTTTTATTATAATTGAATGGATAAGCTCAACATGGTTAATTGGATGATTTGTTGAATCAAATACACAGTCGCTGTCCTTGTGATTATTGGATGGATAACCCAACATTTTGAATGTTTAGAGTCAAAGAAAATTGGACCTGTACGGTCACAGAAATACTCTTGCATTTTGTCGAATGGTTTTTTGTATTCCAAAGCATAGAGTGAGTTGAAGTGGTGATTGTTGTTTGTGTGTTTAAATGGCAAGTAAAGATCATTGCAATTTAAATATGGATTATTGTGTTGACTGTCCACTATGTATGTTTAATGAATATCATGCATTTTAACAGTGATATGCACGGGTGTTGTGACAGTATAACCTCATTGCGATTTAATTATTAAATGAATTAAAAGACAAAATCAAGCACCACCTTTGAGTTGTATTTGATGATTGAAATAATTCGTGAGCAGTGGTTGATTTTGATGCTTAACAAAGTGGAAATAAGTGAATGTTTATGCATTTGGGAATTGTTTTAAAATATTAAATGGATAATTGAGAGGAACAAAGCTCCCCTATAGATTGTTGTGGAATGCATACTGTCTTGTTTGATGACACCGTGTTAAATATTTGATTACAAACAACGAGAAAGTTAATGCATAGAGTTGTTTGAACTATACACATTTGTTGTTTTTTTGGGTCATAGTGGTCATTTGGTTGGTGTATTTCCTTTTACAGAAAGGTTTTATGGATTACTTAATTAATTTTATGAACAATACCCACTCTCTTTCCCCACCATTATTTCTCTTTTCGCTAATTATAACTCCATCGCTTTCCCACATTCATTTTTCACTCCATTTTCTAAAATTGATTACAGTCAAGGAGAATTTTGTATTGAAGCAGTTGGAAGTTACGTTTTCTTGGTTGGATCATAGTGATGTTTTCTTTGGTTTGCATTACAGTTGATTATTTGTTGTCTTTGAGAAGTAACCGTGTTATTTCCCCCCTCATTATATCATGTTTATCTCAATACAAAACCCTCGCATATCCCATGACCTTTTGTTCACCCCCTGCTCATTGACAATAGTTAAACAATTTGTATGGATTGGATTGCAATGAGTCTGATACGTTGCTGAGCCAAAATCTATTTCATATTTTTAAGGAGTTTTCATGTATGGTTGTTAAAGGGACTATTTTCTAATCAATCATGCATGCAAGAATGAGTTTTTTCAGCCGAGGTAGCCATGGCAGAGGCAACCGAGGGAGAGGTAATTGGAATAGAGGCCCAAGAAGGCCAAGATTCTCCATACACTTTGACACCGACTCACAAGAGTTAGGCCAGTGGTTTCAGGCCATATTTTTCAATTGGATTGGGAAAGGAGTGGTCCAAACTAGGACTGAAAGGCCTCCCTTCCAAGCTCCACAAGCCGCTGGTATTCTCTTGCCCAAGCCCCTGGTATTCTCTTTCCCCCTCATGTCTCATTGCAACTCGAGGTTCCCGAAAATGCAATATGGAAAGAGATTGTCCACCTGACAGGCTCCCAACATTGTGGCTGGCCCAATTAGTCCTTACCTGCTCCCCCGCCTGTTAACCAGATTGCCCAAGTTGCACCTGTCCACTCACCAGTTCAATCCTCTCATGCTAGCAAAAGGTTGAAAATCGAGGCCCACCATGCCGTTGACAAAGGAAAATCCACTGCTGCCCCTTCCTCACCCTCCAATGTCTCTGATAAATCTATGTCTTCCCGGATGCATTTGAGGGATGATTGTTCTCACGTGATCAACGAGATTAGTCATAAAGGGTCAGCGCAACCAAAGGAAAATTAAGGAAAATCGAAGGGTGACAACAACAATCAAGGAAAAATTGCATTTGAGAGTGGGAAATATGGTTTTTGAGTTTTTTATGCTATTTATTGTTGATGACAGTTGACTTCAGAAATTTTGGACAACATGTTTTCTTTGGATATATGAGTAATATATTTTGTTGAAAATAATTTCAAATATTTTGAGATAAATTGTCAAATGTTAATATGATGATGAGAGTCACAAGGAGGGGTGTTTGGCTTAATTAACTAGTATGTTATGATTGTTAAGAGCTAAAGGGAGTCACAAGGGGTCCCACCTACTAGTTATTATTTATTTATAACCCTTATTATGATTATTACTTTCCCCCCTAACTAAAAAGTTGGTTGAGTCTTTTAATTAACTTAACTAATGAGGTGGTTCAACTACTTCAACCAATTCTAATTTGCTTAAAGGAAAATGGAAAAGGAGGAACATGAGGAGGATATAAGGAGAAGCATATTAAGGTTTTCTCTTGAGTTTATGTTGAGATAATCCAGTTTTCATTCATTCCTTAATTTATCACAACCTAATTCTTTTTTATGATAGCAGGGTCTTATTGTAGACAACAAGATTCAAGGCTGAATTACATCATTCAAACACTTGTTTTTCAGAGGTGTTGATCTATCTTTGATAATCTGTGTAGACTTCTCTATCTGTGAATTAGTTTTCATGACTGACAAAGGCTATTGTGGAGAGTCGAGTGGGCTACAATCTATGGCAAGCTGATCCATCTTTTAGAGTTCAATTTTTTGATTTTCTGTCAGAGGTCCTTTTGTATGTTCCATCGAGGATGTCTAAATTTGACTTTGGTCCGAAATTTCTGCATGAAATTTTGTAAAAGGAATGAATCTTCGGTGAATTGGAATGAAATAAAGGATTGCTTTATGTCTCATCTATCTTGATTATCATCTTGGTGTCTTTACTTCTGTCTCTACATTTATTTCAACAACTATTTTATTCAGAAAATCATATTTAAATGAATTTTCCAGGAAGCTTTTAATTGTAAAAAAGACTAGCCTAAGCAATTGTAATCAATACTTGTGAGTTACGATTTTATTTTTGATGGCTGTAAACATAGGGTGACATTCCCGTCTATTTTTCTTTAGCCAAGCAGAATCTGAAAATGCTTGAGTGAGATCATTTCATATCTTTTCCTCAACATTTATTTGGCGACCATACTGGGGAGATCTTCGATATCCTTCTGGTTAATTTTTATACTCGATTTCCATCGATACATCTATTTTTMTGATATTGATTCTTTGAATGTTTTATTTCTTAATGACTATGCCTRTTGCGAGGCAGCCCAATATTGAGCCCGRTCTTCAAGATGAAACCAACATTGATTTGAATCTATTTAATACCATTTTAGACACTGCCAATACCCATGCTGAGCTTAACCATTCTTGGGCAACAATTGAACGAGATATTYGTGCTCAAGAACGATGGGAAGCTAGACCTAGASARCCTAGAAATCAATAGTAGCCTTCTTGTTTCTCTAGTTTTGGCCTTTCTTTCATGTCCTTAGACTCTCGTGCTTCTAGAAGAAGAAGATAATTATCACCAAAAAKCAATCCTATTGTTGAAATAGGAAGAAGGAACGTTGTGTTATCTGCCCAACAAAGTGCTCTAAGGAGAACTTTGTYTGATTCATCCAGTTCGTCTTTCTTTCCCTCATCTATCATCCACAAGATGGCATCTAGTGGTGGCTCTGGAAGTGCTTCCTCCTCTCAGGCTTCATCTTCGTCAGTGATTGGTAGMTTATATAGCCACCATATCCCTCTTCAATCTACCACAAATCCTAGCAAATTCATTAAAAAGTATGGGATTTTTCAGTTTGAAGAAGATGCCACAACCACACCATGGCATGTGTCCTCTCCTCTTAACTTAGAACCCGCTACTCTTCCAATTCCTAAGTTCAAGGAGCTTCTTCCTAAGTTCTCAAGAAATAACATTATCACTACAAACAAACACTTGGTGGCATTTTCTAATGCTTGTCATAACATAGAAGTCAATGACAATGATACTTGTATGCGCTTATTCGTCAATTCCTTGGAAGGAAAGGCTGCGGTCAAATTCTTTGACCTTCCTCCTAAGATCCTGTCTACTTGGGAGGAGTTAATCTATTGGTTCAGATCCACTTATGGGCAGTCTAAAAGCCCAGCCGAGAAGTTATGGGAATATAATAACGTCACCTATAAGGATGGTGAGACCATCAATTCTTTCAACTTGCGTTTCACTAAACTATACAATCAGATCCCTGAACTCATTCGACCTCAGAACCAAGCCACCTTTATGCATTACTACAATGCATTACCTTCCCCCTACCATCATAGGCTTGAGGAAAAATCCATTGATAATCTTGGTTCCTCTCTGCATACTTGTTTAGAGTATGAAGAACAACTTGAAAGAAGAGGTCTTCCCCAGGGAGAATCAATTAGACAGACAAACATGTCCACCCTCTTACAACTAGTCCAAGATATGAACAATCGTATGATAGCGTTCGAGCGAAGGGGGACTGCCTCAAATCTCACCCCTAGAGCTTCATCCTCTTCTGCACCCCACTTTAGAAATGCGATTGAAAACAATTTTCAGCCTAAAGTCATCTTACCTTGAAGTTGGTGTAACTTCCGCGAGGAACATCACGAGGAAGCCACATGTGAGGTAAGGAAGAGTGCCAAAGATAAGATCTTTGTTAAAAGACCAAAAACTACCATCGCTGTCCTAGATTTTGCAGAGCCAGAAGATGTCATGATCATCAATACTGGGAACAAAGACTATGTTCGCAAGGGAAAATTTGATCCTCCCCACAATTCTTCTAGCTCGAGCTCATCCTCACCCGCTGCTATTGTTCAAGTTACTAAAGTCCATGAAAATAGAGGAATAACCTCTCCTCCCCCCTCTTCCAAATACAATATCTTAAATCAGTTGTCCAACATCAAGGCAGGTGCAACCCTTTTGGACATGGTTGTTGTCCCTGAACAACAGATGCATCTGAAACAATTCATGGAAGGAAAAGCTTCTGTTGTAGCCAATATTTCTAAAGAGGTAAATGAAGAGGATTCATCTATAAATAAAGTAGTTGTACATAACTTTAGATACCCTGTAAAAAGTCCCCCTTTTTATATTTTTGTAAAGATTATGGATAAGATTGTCCATTGTTGCCTCATTGATGGCGGTTCGGGCCCAAGTGTGATGTCGAAGATTATTATGGAAGAGACAGGCTTGTCTTGTACAAACAGAAACACCAAAAACATGCTCTCCTATAATAGCCTACAACAAACAACCATAGGCGAGATTAAGGATGTGACCTTAGTTTTATGCGCTTAGCCTGAAATAAGGACAACCCTCAACATCAAGGTAATTGATATGCCTGTAAGTAATTACTCAATTTTCTTGGGAAGATATTGGAAAGCCTTAACAGGTGGATACCTCTCACTCGATGGAACACATTTATTCGTGCCTCAGAATGGTAAGAACATTATAGTCCTTAGAGAGGGACGAATTTCACCCTACATAGAGAGTGTTCCACAATCTAGTGTAAACTATATCGAAGAGGACATAGGAGTGTATTCCATCTTTGCTGAGGAGGAGAATATTCCTTTCGAACAAATTGATTTAGATGATGATATGTGGTACATGCACTTTGATGGTTCACGCTCTAATGAAGGTAATGGGGATGACATTATCTTGGTTTCCTCTGTAGGGAGAATTCATAATTTGTGTTACAGGTTGGAGTTTGCTTGTACAAACAATGTCACTGAAATCGAAGCTTTATTATTAGGCATTGAAAGCGCCCTTAATATTGGTTGTGGTCACCTTTCAATTTTAGATATTCTGATCTTGTTGTGAACCTGATACGTAAGATATGCCCTCCTAGCAACAAGATGATGGAATGATACACCCAAACTGTTTGGGCACTTATCTCGAACCTTTATCTTTCAACATCACTGATGTTAAGAGGGAGTTGAATTCAATGGATGATCGGTTAGCTGTCTTTGCAGCTTCTCCTAATCAACAACCTTTGCCTCACAGGCCTGATTGTTCTTTTGAATCTCTATATCGTTCACATATCCTAGACAATGTAGAATCTTGGCAGGTCTTCCCTGACGATGAGAGCATTTGTGCTTTCATTCAAGATGAACCTCTTAAGCCCAAGGAAATAACATCCATAGAAAACAAAAAAACCTAAGGGCTTGACTCCTCTTGAGAGTCCATTTTCATCGAGTGATGTAGGCAATGAAGAGAAACAGAAATAAGAGGGGTCAAGAAGGAAGGTGGGTGAAACCATCTCCTGAAATATTGGGGCACTCGAATCTTCAAAGAATGTTAAAATAAGTACCCAATATTCTGATAAAGAAGAAACGAAGTTTTCCAAGCTACTTAGTGGATTTCAAAATGTTTCTACTTGGCCTTATAAGGATTTTCATCGTTTTGATCTCGGTCTTATACAAAATTCTATCCCCGTCAAGGAAGGCATGAAATCAGCAATGCAAGAACAAATACCTATTAACTCTGCATTTAAATCAACCTTTCAAAAGGAGTTGGAAAATTTATTAAGGGCTGGGATTATTTTTCCAGTCTACCCTGAATGGGTTTCCAATTGGATACATGTTTCAAAGACCACTGATCATATTAGAACCTACATTAATTTTTTCAATTTCAGGCAAGTTATTATGAGAAATCATTTTCTTCCTCTCAGTATGGAAATGGTTCTGCAGCAGGTTGTAGAGTCACAGTTAAGGCCCTTACTTGACAATTTTTTGGGTTGTAGGAAAATCGAGGTAAAAGGGGCAGGAAAATCGAGGTAAAAGGGGTAGATGTTCACAAAACCACTCTTATCACAAATTGGGGTACCATGTCTTATACATGCCTTCTTTCTGGCTTACCTAATGCAAGTACTTATTTTAAAAGACCTATACACACAACTCTTGATGAGTTGATCAACATCCATATCTACCTTGATGATCTAATCATATACATTAAAGGGCTGATAATTACCTCATAGTTCCAAGTGTTATTTCTGGGTCCTTTTAATATTGTTTTTGTCCTAGATACTAACTCTTACATTCTAAAGGATTTATAGGAGCAATCGTTTTCCTACAACACTAACCGTTCTCGCTTGAAACATTGCGAGGGATCAACGTGAAAAGTTCTAATGATGTTTGAATTTTCTGTATACTAGTAACCTAGCTATGCTTATTTTTTGTGCTATTTTCTTTTTTGCCTTACAGTAGTTTGTCTTCTTCTATCTGTTTTAATTTTCCTACTACTCTTACGTTTTTGTCATTTTATTACTGCTGTTTTAATTTTTGCATTTTTACTTCTCTCATGATTTTGTTTCCTACCATCTTCTAGTTAATTTGGTCAAAATAGGATGATTGGATAAGTTCTGCCACAGTGACACTCCTACAAATCATTGTTAGTCCATAAAAATTGTTGGCACAGGGGCAGACCCAGGGTTCAATTCTTCAAACAACCAACCAACAAAACCCTAACTACCGACCCTTTCGGCAACACCTGCGAAGCAGATGAAGTCTCACCTGAGGTAGAGGCAGGGGGTTGCAAGACTCAGGTGTCTACAACCAAGATGGGTCACAGATCTATGATTACAACACTCAGCAGGGCACTTAGACAACAACACTCATCAGGGCACTTAGACAACAATAGGCATTAGTTCATGAGTCTCATTCACATCGCAGATTAAACCCTTATTACAGATTAGCGCAGTAACAATAAAGATCAAGATCTTTCAATCACTTAACACATAACATTAGCTCATATCTAGAATTCATTCATCTTTAATACCATTAATCACCAAGAAACAACATTAGATGCATTCATCATACATTATAACAACAACACTAAGCAGATAAACAACATAATTCACATCGCACAAAGCACATCAAGACACATGATATACGTGGTTCACCCCAATGTGGAGCTACGTCCACCAACTTCTTCTTCTTCCTTATTAGTCTTCAATCTTCTTACATTCATCTGCTCCTATGCACAAAGCCACAAATCCCAACTCCACAGAGGACATGAGATCTGCGCACTACGCACCAGATCCTCCTTCCCAAAATCAATTCAAGGCACATAGCCAACTCTTTAGAAGCACAGATCCTTACTTTACACAACCAGTTCACACAAAGAAACTTACAATCTATTGCACTAAGCCCCCATTAACACTTACAACATATTGTGCACATAGCCACCAACCAGACATACCAACTTCTTACATCGCTTAGCTACTTATTTATATATTTACAAACATGCCTAATCATGGGTAAACCCATGGGCCGACATCCCGTAACCCATTAAATAAACCCTAGTAAACCCTTTGCTGGGTCCACAAGCCCACAAAATAAGTGATATCCCGTGATCTTAGCTCTACATGGGCACTCCATCTTCGACCAACCTGTTGAAGTCCCAAAAGTGATCAAACACGACCAATGTTTCCTCAAAACTTGGTCAAGGGCCAACATGCCCCCAACACTCACCTGTGACTCATCCCGAGTCACTCAGATCTGGGCAACGCTGCTTCAAAGGCCTTTATCTTAGCTCGAGCTGCCTCGACTTGTTTCTTTGCCAAAGCCTCCTACTCAGTGAACTCCTGAATCATTTACTCTGTAACAGGCCCTTCCAGGCGCTGTTCCACTGTCGCAACCACTTGATCTAGTTGCGATCCTTGTCCTTCAATCTCTTCAAAAATTGTACAAGCTTCGTTTTGCACCGAATGTAGTCTCTGTGTAACTTCCATGACTCTGCTCCTGTGATCTCTTCATTCGCTCGACCGCAGTGAGTCGCTTCATCTGTGCCTGCACGGTGGATGCCTACTGTTGCGCCTCCTATACCTGTGATTCCAATTTCCTCAGCTCTGGATCTTCTGTGAGACATTCATAGGTTACATTCGATCACTCAACTGCTTACATTCTGAGGCTTGGGTCCCGATCCTTCCAACTGTGCTCTTGGTGACTTCCTCCCTCTGATCACACACTTCCTGTGGAGTGCTCGACACTGCTTGGATCTCTAGCTCCGTTATCCTTGCTTGAAGCCGCGAAATGGCCTCAACAAGCTTCCCCACTTGCATCTCGACTGAATCAGGTTCCTCCTGTGCCAAGCCCGACACAGAGAGAAATGCTTTAGTCACCGCTTCTTTGACTGCAGTTTTCTCTATGAGCAACTGGTATTTTTCTTTCTATATCTTTTCTTTTTCCTCCTTGAACATCACTCGAATTTCATCTTTCTCCTTCTCGTAGGCGGTTATGCAGGACTGCGCAAATCGTAGTTGCTCCATGACCTCCTCCTTTTCTTACTTCAAGGCTTCCATAGCCTTCTCCTTCTCTTTGTGGATTCGACGAAGTCGAGCCTCTGTTGCATCTTCTAGCCTTCGTATTTGGGTGGGCTCATCCCCCAATTCTGCAATCTTCGACGAAGAAGATGCAGTAGGTACTGCACGACTCAAATGGATGGCTTGCTATATCTCCATTAGATCCTTATCGATTATTTCATACATCGTCTCCTGCTTTACTTTGTATCACTGCAAGATATCCTCTGAAGCATCCTCCACAGTTGTGATGATTAGATCGACATCATCCTCTATGAGCGTGGCCTTCATTTTGGGCTTACTGACGCACGTCTTGTTTCTTGCTGAGGGTTTCTATGGAGAAACCTTCCTCTTCTTCGATGTTTCGACCTCGGTAGGGGGATCCTTTGGCGGTGTAACTTCACCTTTTCCTTGATTTTCTCCATCTTCCCCTCCTTCTTATTGATTCACTTCATCTCCTCCTCCTCCAGTGGGCGAGTCAGGCCCACTTTCCTTCAAGGCACTGTCTTCGTCATCATCTTCTATGTTCTGCACTTCCTCCTTTTTCTTGTTTTGATTTGTGCTAGTCTATCCGTCATGCTCAACCCAGGTGACCAAGGGACTTCCTATGATGTCAGGGTCAGAGAGTTATGCATCATCAACCGGTACAAGGAACTCCGTCTACCATTATTTGGTGATCTCCTCCATGTTTTTTTCGGTCAACTTATAATAGGACTGCAACTCCTCCTTGATCTCATCCCTATGCATAGTGATGTAGATAAAGTGATGATCTGTGCGAAACTTCGCCAACGGTCTGTACCAATGCAATGTGTTCGGTGTCATTCATGGAAAAGCCTTAATAGCATGCTTTAGCTGTTGGTAGTAGGAATGGAACACATCGTTCGACTGCCACTGCTTCGACATATCATTTGTATACCACAAGGTGGAGAACCTCGCGACCAATGGCTCCGATGGCTCAATTTCTGGAAATGTCACTCCTTCGGACATCTGCCAAGTGACAATTGAGATTAATACAAGTAACGAATTGAAATGGAACTCATACCCTTGATCTTGCGCTTCGTGAAAGTATTTCTTGAGCTTGTTGATGAGGTAACTCACCCAGTTCATTTGCATACCCTCCACACACTTCCCAGCAAGGTCCACTATGAACCCTGTGATCTGTGTTGGACGGTTCTTTCTGATGAGCTTGCTAGCTATAAGTTGGAAAGCAAGGTGCACTGCGCCATCCTGGATAGAGGCTACCTTGTAGCCTTGCTTTCCCTTTTCTACATCGCCATAATCCTCCTTTATGTGCTATGCTAGGGAGAAATTTGAAGTCTTCCCTCGGTAGAACTGTTGAGGGTTTGGTCCCTGCATGATCAACCCTATAATCAAGTGGATCAGCGCCAGATCCACAGTAACGCACATGTCAAGCCAGATATACCCTCCATGGTAGCACGACAAGAGGAGTTTAATGCAAGCGTGAACCTCCTGATGTCAACAAAAGTGAGAAATATTCATTATATTCAGTATTGTCGACTACGCGAGCTCCTTAATCCACAAATGGGAGACTATGCACGACTTCTTCCAAGTCATCCTCATCAAATACCTATGGGGTGCGAGCATGGCGTAGTTATTTCTGTCACCGAGATTAAAGTCGTTGTTCTTCAGAGTTGGGATCTGTCCCAACTGGGGTCCAACTATGCGTATCCCCTTCGGGATGTACGCAGTTATCAATGTGTACTCAAAGTCACGTGGGATACTGTCGCGGTTAACCGTGCCAACCAAAGGTCGTATATAATCTGACAAGACCGACAGGATTTGCTTTGTGTTAGCCAGATCGTCGCGGTGCTTGCTTTGCTTCTCAATAGCATGGCTAGAACGATGTCCAATCAAGGGGGATGCTTGCAGTCCCCCAGTTGACAATGCCTGTATTCCTACAGACATAACTCTCTCAGCCATGAGTTCCATGAGAATCTCCTCCACAAACTTCTCTAACGCGCTTGGTTCACCCGAGATTCACACTTGTAACCAAATAGATCAGGTAGGCAAACAAACAAGCGAGGTAATTAAACATATGGTGAGGTCTAGAAATCACAACGCGATATGCAATCGATTCTCTGTTAGCTTAGGTAATCACGGGTGGCAAAAAGTGGTCCCAAC
Source organism: Picea glauca (assembly GCA_000966675.3). NCBI lineage: Eukaryota > Viridiplantae > Streptophyta > Pinopsida > Pinales > Pinaceae > Picea > Picea glauca. The sequence goes on along the minus strand of JZKD02S1692762.1, from coordinate 34,580 downwards.
GCAGTGTCCGACGGGTTAAATAAGAAAGTGTCGTAACAGATTCCTCCAATAGGTAGGAATGCATCCATCAATGCGAATCCATCTGTTATGGTGCGGTCTCAACTGTCCATTCGCTCATAACTGCGTTTTCTAGCCGTTCTGGGGCATCATTCTAACGGTTGGGGCACCTCCAACGGTCATATAGATTCGCTATGGTGAAGTCCCATTTTGCATGGTTCTGATGTTCCAGCGAGGTTCAAGGCTTGCAATCATGCCTCCTGTGAAGTCTTCTATGGAACTTCCTGTAGTTTTTCTAATTTGGTTTTCTTCTTACTGAGCTTTCTTTCCTTCTTTCCTATGATCTGAGTCTCTGGATTCCTCTTTCCATTCTTATTCTTATCTTCTCTTAATGTAGTAGCTTCGCACTGCTGATGTTCTTTCAAAGGGTTCAAAGGTAATACCTCTTCTCTTATTAACTCCTGGGTAGGTATTCTTATTTCTTGCATGGACAGGTTCTTCAAGCCTTCCTGCGTTATTTCAACTTCAACAACTAATTCTCTTGCCCTCTGTTTCTTTGACTTATCCTCTTTTTCTTCTATTAGTCGCTCTATTTTTCTGGTTATGAGGTCCCTTAATTCTTGGGTTTTCTATTCTGTATCTTCCTCCTCTGTTTTCCTTCTGATGCGATCTTTCTCAATCCAAGTCTTTCCTAACAAAAGTGGAAAAGGGGTGATGTTCTCAACAAATTTAATGACTTTAAATTCTTCTTTAGTCGATGTTTCATGAGAAATCATAGGTATATTAGTAATTCTTCCACACAGGGTTATCATCTTCCCTTTAAACAAGTCTATCCTTCMCAATGAAGGTATCAYAGCAGGCTTTCCCAAAATTTCCCAAGTGTKTGCTGGCATAATATTCACGTGTGTTTCTTCATCGAATACACAGTCTATGTCGAAGTCTTCTATTCTTGTAACTATGCGTTGTTTTTCTTTCAGGATCTCTAGTAAMTGATRTCTCTGTGATCATCCATTACTTCTTTTAATTGTACTAACATAGTCTCTGACTCTTTCTMTTTATGATTCTCTAACATATCCTTAGTATTTTGACCTTCTTTATAGTTTTCTTGTCTCATGTTCATCTTTTCAACTTTAGCAATCATTCATGGACAATCCTCAACCTCATGACCAACAACTTTACAATAAAGACAAATAGGACTTGTACCAGGGCATTCCTCAACAAGATGTCTCGATCTTCTGCACTTATAACACAGTTTCAATCCTCTCTTTCTTTTAAACGATCCCCAACCTCTCCTGTACTACGCACTGCGATCACAGTGCTGGATCTGCAATCTGCACAAATTATTTCTAGGTTCCTGCATCCACTTATTAGTCCAAAAATTATTTCTATGCATAGGAATAAAATATATTTCTCTATTTAGATCGATTCTTTCTTCTAATTGTTCACTAGCTTTCAGACTAGAACAAAATCTATCCAACATATCTAGATTCATACTTTCGAAGCAAAAATTTCCACTTATCTTACCCTTACCAGAGCACAAAGATTTAAGATCTTACCTCTTTTTCTTCAGATCAGGTTTCTTTCTTACYATAGAGCTTCACAAGTCCAGTAGAATACTGCACACTACAACAAAAAATCTACGCACAGATCTTTCTCTTTTCTTTAGTTSACAACAATCATAGTTTCAAGTCTCGACAATGGAACCATTTGTTGGCACAGGGGTAGACCCAGGGTTCACCGCTTCAAACAACGCACMAAMAAAACCCTAACTACTAGCCCTTTCGAAAACACCTGCGAAGTAGATGAAGTCTCACCTGAGGTAGAGGCAGGGGGGGTTGCAGGAATCRGGTGTCTACAWGCAAGTTGGGACACATATTTGTGATTACAACACTCAACAGGGAACTTAGAAAACAATAGGCATTAGTTCATGAGTCCCATTCATATCGCAGATTAAACCCTTATTATAGATTAGYGCAGTAACAATAAAGATCAAGCTCTTTCAATCACTTAACACATAACATTAGCTCAGATCTAGCATTCATTCATCTTTAATACCATTAAGCACTAAGAAACAACATCAGATGCATTCATCATACATTATAACAACAACACTAAGCAGATAAACAACATAATTCACATCACACAAAGCACATCAAGACACATGATATACGTGGTTCACCCCAGTGTGGGTCTACGTCCACCAACTTCTTCTTCTTATTTATTAGTATTCAATATTCTTACATTCATCAGCTCCTGTGCATAAAGCCACAGAGCCCAACTCCGCAGAAGACAAGAGATCTGTGCACTGCGCACCAGATCCTCCTTCCCAAAATCAGGTCAAGGCACAAAGCCAACTCATTAGTAACACAAAGCCTTACTTTACATAGCCAATTCGCACAAAGCAACTTACAATCTCTTGCACTAAGCCCCCATTATCATTTACAACATATTGTGGACATAGCCAACCAGCCAGACAAACCGACTTCTTACATCGCTTAGCTACTTATTTATACATTTACAAACATGCCTAATCATGGGTAAATGCATGGGTCGACATCCCGTAACCCATTAAATAAACCCTAGTAAATCCTTTGCTGGGTACACAAGCCCGCAAAACAAGTGAGATCCCTCGATCTCAGCTATGTCCGAATAGTCCATCTTCGACCAGCCTGTCGAAGTCCCAAAAGTGATCAAACACGACCAATTTTTCCTCAAAACTTGGTCAAGAGCCAACACCAATCAATCTTACACAGTTGTTATGATGTTTCCCATAAAGCATACTTGAATTTGTTATCTGCTTTCACTGCTGTCTTATAAAGAATTGGTTGTCTCCCACTTCTTCTTGCCATTTCTTCATCCATTTGAGATTCTAAAGAGAAAATCTGTAAATTTTCTCCTGGAAGTAAAGAGAAGATTCCAGTTGAATGATTATGCATATAGTGGTAAAACCCCTCATAATTAACACTTTTCATGAGTTATTCCCAAATTCCCGATCATTTTTCCATTAAATCTGCTCACTTCCCCCTGTTGCATAATCTTCCTGGTTATATCCCTATTGTTCTTGGTCTACGAAACCATGAGTTCTGAGTTCTAAATCTGTTGAAAACAAATTTTCCTGTGAAGTCGTCAGTTTGTTGACGATTAAAATCGCAACGAGTTTTTTTTACCCGCAAAGTATTGCTAAAGCCTATTATTATAATCTAACATTGTAAATAATACTAGTAGGTGGGACCCCCTGTGGATTGGGAGATAATATTTGGCTCTTATTTGATGTTGTGCCACTGTTCGACACTGCTCACATGGTTGATGAGATCTTGTTTTTATTGGCGATGGATTGGGCTTATTATGTGTTGGTTCTAATTGCGACAATGAAATGATGGATAAGGCATGTTATGTGTTGTTTCTCCTGCTCTAGGCTCTAATTCCATGTTATGATGGCCTATGTTATCCATTGTTATCATTGCTATATGTTCCTAGATTCGTTACTTTGACACCTGCACAAAAAACATGTTAGTATCAATACATAAAGAGCAGTTGGAAAATGGCAAAAGCAATATAAACAAATGCAAAAGGAAGGAATTTAACTATGCTCTTATGCTACACTACATGCATTGGAATTTAAACGATTGTTGTTACCCTAGCTAATAAGTTAATAGCTATGTGATTTGTTAAGTTATATAGTTGATATGAATTATGGTTAAGTTTAGTCTAGAGTGGTTGGATGTCTTCACGCATTTGTTTCCCATACACAGTCTTGGCTTTTATGGGGTTTAATGGGTTTGAAATGCCCTGTGTCAGTACACATTATTCACTTGGGTATTGGGTTGTTCATGCTACTAATGGTCCCGCAGTGGGTTATATTGCTTCTTCTCGGCTCTGTTTCATCTCAATGTTGTTGGTTGGTTGGCTAGGAGATGCACGAGGGTTATACCCTGCGTGTGCTAAGTATCATTACAATGCCAAAATGGAGCCTTGCTCCTCTGTTCATAGCCTCTCCGATCATAAGATTGTCACCATGTATGCAAAGTCAACTGTGGTATACCCTCTGTGTGCACTATTGGTCTCATAGGTTTTCACCATTAAGAGGATTCAACTCTAGTATCCCTGTGTTGGTCCATAGAGCAAACCCTTGATTCGTCAAGTCCGAGTCCTGATAGAGGAGATCGTTATGGCCTGTAGGGTATACTGTTGGTTGTTATGGATTGGTGGTGTATTGTCGACATAGTTGATTACTGGCTCGCCCCATTGATTATGTGATAGTGGTGTTGGTTTTGGTATCTAGTCACTGCATTTGTTATTATAATTGAATGGATACGCTTGTCATGGTTAATTGGATGATTTGTTGAATCAAATACACAGTCGTTGTCCTTGTGATTATTCAATGGATACCCCAACATTTTGAATGTTTAGAGTCAAAGAAAATTGGACCTATACAGTCATATAAATACACTTGCCTTTCGTCGAATGGTTTTGTGTATTCCACAACATAGCGTGAGTTGAAGTCGTGATTGTTGTCTGTGTGTTTAAATGGCAAGTCGATCTCTTTTCAATTTAAATATGGATTATTGTGTTGACTGTCCACTATGTATGTTTAATGAATATCATGCATTTTAACAGTGATAGGCACGGGTGCCGTGATAGTATAACCTCATTGAAATTTAATTATTAACTGAATTAAAAGACATAATTGAGCACCACCTTTGAGTTGTATTTGATGATTGAAATAATTCGTGAGTAGTGGTGATTTTGATGCTGAACAAAGTGGAAATAAGTGACTATTTATGCATTTGGGAATTGTTTTAAAATATTAAATGGATAATTGAGAGGAACAAAGCTCCCCTACAGATTGTTGTGGAATGCATACTGTCTTGTTTGATGACAATGTGTTAAATATTTGATTATGAACAATGAGCAAGTTAATGCATAGAGTTGTTTGAACTATACATAATAGTTGTTTTTTTGGGTCACAATGGTCATTTGGTTGGTGTATTTCCTTTTACATAATGGTTTTATGGATTACTTAATTAATTGTATGAATAGTACCCACTCTCTTTCCCCACCATTATTTCACTTTTCGCTAATTACAACCCCATTGCCTTCCCACATTCATTTTTCACTCCATGTTTTAAAATTGATTATAGTCAAGGATAATTCTTTATTGAAGCAGTTGGAAGTTACATTTTCTTGGTTGGATCACAATGATGTTTTCTTTGGTTTGCATTATAGTTGATTGTTTGTTGTCTTTGAGCAGTGACTGTGTTCTTTCCCCCCTCATTATATCATGTTTCACTCAATACAAAACCCTCGTATATCCCAAGACCTTTTGTTCATCCTCTGCTCATTGACAACAATTAAACAATTTGTATTGATTGGATTGCATGAGTCTGATACGTTGCTGAGCCAAAATCTATTTCATATTTTTAAAGAGTTGTCATGTATGGTTGTTAAAGGAACTATTTTCTAATCAATCATGCATGTAGGAATGAGTTTTTTCAGCCGAGGTAGCCGTGGAAGAGGCAATCGAGGGAGAGGTAATTGGAACAGAGGCCCAAGAAGGCCAAGATTCTCCATACAATTTGACGTTGACTCACAAGAGTTAGGCCAGTTGTTTCAAGCCAGATTTTTCAATTGGATTGGGCAAGGAGTGGTCCAACCTACGCCTGCAAGGCCTCCCTTCCAAGCTCCACAAGCCCTTGGTATTCTTGTGCCCCTTGATGTCTCAATGCAACCCGAGGTTCCCGAAAATGACAGATGGCAAGAGATTGTCCACCCAACAGTCTCCCAACATCATGGCTGGCCCAATTTGTCCTTACGTGCTCCCCCACCTGTTAACCAGATTGCCCAAGCTGCACGTGTCCACTCATCAATTCAGTCCTCTCATGCTAGCAAAAGGTTGAAAACCGAGGCCCACCATGCCCTTGACAAAGGAAAAGCCATTGTTTCCCCTTCCTCACCCTCCATTGGCTCTGATAAATCTGTGTCTTCCCGGATGCATTTGAGGGATGATTGTTCTCACGTGATCAACGAGATTAGACCTAAAGGCTCAGTGCAGCCAAAGGAAAATTCAGGAAAATTGAAGGGTGACATCATCAATCAAGGAAAGATTGCATCTTAGAGTGGGAAATATGGTTTTTGAGTTTTTTATGTTATTTATTGTTGATGACAGTTGACTTCTGAAATTTTGGAAAACATGTTTTCTTTGGATATATGAGTAATATATTTTGTTTAAAATAATTTCAAATATTTTTAGATAAATTGTCAAATGTTAATATGATGATGGGAGTCACAAGGAGGAGTGTTTGGTTTAATTAACTAGTATGCTATGATTGTTAAGAGCTAAAGGGAGTCACAAGGGGTCCCACCTACTAGTTGTTATTTATTTATAACCCTTATTATGATTATTACTTTTCCCCCTAACTAAAAAGTTGGTTGAGTCTTTTAATTAACTTAACTAATGAGGTGGTTCAACTACTTCAACCAATTCTATTTTTCTTAAAGGAAAAAGGAAAGGGAGGAATGGGAGGAGGATAGAAGGAGAAGCATACTAAGGTTTGATATTGAGTTTATGTTGAGATAGTTCAGTTTTCATTCATTCCTTAATTTATCACAGCCTAATTATTTTTTATGATAGCATGGTCTTATTGTAGAGATCAAGATTCAAGGCTGAATTACATCATTCAGACACTTGTTTTTCATAGGTGTTGATCTATCTTTGATAGTCTGTGTAGACTTGTCTGTTTGTGAATTAATTTTCATGACCGACAAAGGCTATTGTGTAGAGTCGAGTGGGCAACAATCTGTGGCAAGCTGATCCAAATTTTAGAGTTCAATTTTTTTATTTTCTGTTAGAGGTCCTTTTGTATGTTCCATTAGGGATGTCTAAATTTGATTTTGGTCCGAAATTTCTGCATGAAATTTTATAAAAGGAATGACTCTTTGGTGAATTGGAATGAAATAAATGATTTCTTTATGTCTCATCTATCTTGATTATCATCTTGGTGTCTTTACTTAGGAGGATTTGTCTTAGGAGGAAACTCACATACTGGTGGTGGAGGTGGTGGAGCCACCTCTTCTGCTATGGGAAGAGGAGTATCATGCTATAATGGAGGGGATAAAACATTTCTTCTTCTGTAGGTTAGAATTTCCCTCCTCCTTAATTCCTTCTTCTGATCATCTATTAGTTTTGATTTAAGGCCCATATTATCCCCTCTCTTTCTCCGATTCTTCTGGCTTCATTGATTTGATCTTTGGTAACCTATTCATTGTTGAGATTGTAAATCTTGAATTTTATATCGTCAGGATAATATTCGTCTTTTTAGGGGCACTCATCTTCCCTGTGGGGTTCTTGGCATGGGAGACACAAAGATTATATATCAATTGTCCCAACGAGTTTCAAGGCATCGAGGGCCTTTTCCTCTTGTTGAGGTCTTGGTTTCCAACCAGTAGCATCTCTATGTTGTCTGAAAAAATGAGGTTCGAGAGAAGATTGATTTCTTTCCATTGTAGTCATACGGTTCATAAGATGATCCTTCAGTTGGAAAAAATAAGTATTCATCTGGTCTATCTTCTGATTCAGGAGAGAAATTGGATCATGAGCACTGTTGATGGAAACCTTTGTCCTTGATTCTGTCTTGTTACAAGGATACTGAAAAGGTTCTATTTTTGAATGAAGAAGATTCTCTTCAATATCAATATATGATGTGGGTTTTTTATCTTTAAGAATGTATTAGAACTTCCCTTCATAGGAATTCATGTAAAGGAGACAAATTGATGATGCCGTGGGACGATGATCTGTTGGAATTTGATTTTACAACTTGTCAAATCTTGAAATGAATTCCCTTACCATTTCATTCTCCCTTTTCTTTATTTGATTGAATTGAGTTGCAAGTGTCCCACCATCTTCTTTTCTTGAACACATGCTTTTAAATAAGGTGGAAAAGGCATCATAATTCATGATTTGATTATGAGGGAGTCCATTGAACCAATCAATGGCTTCCTTAATCAATGATGAGGAAAATAGTTTCATGGCCACATCTTCATGATCAATACCTACATCGTCCATATCTCAGCCCATGACATAAATGTGGTCTTCGACATTTATCACATTGTTTCTTGGGAACTTTGATAACCACTTATTGACATCTGTTGGCATCTGGTTAGGGTAACCCTGGATATTGGCGATGTTAAGGGGTTTGTAGAGGTCTCTTTACAAAGGGTGAGCCATTGGAGCAAGGGGAAGGGATTGATGGAAAAGGGTTTTAGCAATGAGATACTTGAGAGGAGGCCTTCTTTGGTAAACCTTAGAAGGATTGAACCTCCCAGGGGGGAAAGGTTTGGGAAAAGAAGGGTTCTGAGAAGGTGGAGTCTCCAGATGAATTTCAAAATGGATTCATCAAGGAAGGTGGAAAGAGAATGTTCCTCGGGTGGAGTCGCTAGGTAAGCTAAGGGAAAGGCTTTGGGATAAATTACCAAAGTGTCATTAGGGTACAAAGAGGATTCAAAATCCTCCCCGACATCTATGCCAAAATGTTATAGCACAAGTTTTAGGTTGGGAAAATCCTGACCCAACCACAAAATAAGTGTTACAACATGGAAATCCCACCCCCAATGTCACCTTGATGTAGGTCCCGCACTTCAAGGGTGACTACGTCACTCTAGGGAGGAGATCCCAATGAGCCTATGGGGATTGAGATGGAGATGGAGGGAAGTGGAAATGAATCCCCTAGAGGTAAAGTCTAAATGAAAATAAAGGTAGGGAGAGATGCCTTGTAAGTCAAGAAATGGTTGTCCCAAAGGTATAGTACTTCTCCAGATGATTGTACCTGCCCATACACAAGAAAACACACTTTGCAAAGATATATGTTAGTTGGATCAGAAAGTTAGGCTTCCTGTCCCTAATTTGTAGCAATAGATATCAACTTATATCAGAAAACAAACACCTAAAATCAATATATAAATATCTATACTAGTTAGGTAAATCAACATCAAACTTAGCAATGAACATAGGATGAAACAATGCACTTAATAAGCTAGATAAAATGGTTGTTGTAATATGTGTTTTATGAAGAAAATTGCATCCTTATGGCTGTAGAATTCAGTGGAAAACAACAACAAAATCAACCATGAAAATTTTCCAAGAACTAGCTCAAAAGTCGCGCCTCTCACTAGAGGGGTATTTATGATTTAAAATGAGATCTTATGATCTCTATTCATACAAAATTTAGCTAACATAGCTTGTCCACAAAATAAGGAGTAAAACACAAGATTAGGGGTCAACAACCCTAATATGTTCCCCTTAAAAAAGTAATATTAAACAATTCACTTGAAATTCCATCTTTTGCACAAATTAAACCCTAATTTAGGAGGACATCACCCCTTTAGGGGACGTTTTGCCACTTTGAGGAGGTCATTGGTGTTGGAGAATCAAGGAAGGGCCTCCAAAGGCCATGTGTCAAGAATCTAAGTGAGCTCATCATGGTGAATACCCTCTTCTCCTCAAAACATCCAAGTGTAAATGAGTGACACCTCACCACCATGCCTTAGCCCCCAAGGTCATGTCGTTAAGCTCAAAAGTGGGACATTTTGCCTCTCATGGGAAAATTGTTTGGAAAGCAATGGGTGGGCTAGGTCATCCAGGTCATCATCAAGGTTTTCTAAGTTATCTCTCTCTCATATGGCATGCGGGCCCTTGGCATCCAACCTATGGGATTGTAGCCCCATGGAAGCCCAAGCTAGGCTTGTTCTCCCAAAATTGTCCACCATTTAGGTCCTGCAAAGACAAATGAACATGCCCTCCAAGGATCTCAAGTCATAACATCATGATAAGTGGATCCAATAAATAAATAATCCATCTAATCATGTGCATCAAAGATCACTATATCAAACAATTAACAACTCAAAGACACTATGCAACTTGTCAAGCTTAAGTATGGGAGGGTTGACGAGGTGTCGTATTGGGTATATCTTTCCCTAGGTCAAGGAGAGCCTCCAAGAGGTCCCTCTCTAAGCCATGTAAGGTGTATGAGGTGGATGGGTTCAAGACTCAATGGGCATATATTTCATGACATACTTGGGGTCGTAGTGTCTCATTCATGGGTGACTTTGTAGAGGGTGTGTGGTACCTTCGTCCACAATGCACTTTTTCCAAGCCCATCATTTGCCTTTTATCTTTCTTTCTTTATATTTTCTTTCACAATAGAATAAGGAGAGATTGAAGGTGACTTCCCTGGCATGGTGACTAGGTGGTGGCAATGTCACCCACAAATACCTAATGTAAATGAGAAGCCCGACTCGTGATGAGACCCCCTTTCTCTCAACCATGAAACTGAGAGTCACTACCCTGGTTTGGTGACCAGACGATGACAATGTCATACCACTAGATATCCATGGAAATGATAGGTCGATTCATGATGAGACCTCCTATCCTTCAACATACCTTTCAAGCATTTCTTTATTAGATTGTGGGCCCCTTTATTCAAAGATAAGCGTTTTATTGCTTTCTTGGGTGATCCCTGGGTGAAGCATCTGGAATGTTTATATATGGATTTTATATTTTAACCAACACCAGCCCCTTTGGGACTTTATACCCTTCTTCCCATAGAATGAGGGATAACCCCCTCTTGGTTCAATACACCCTAAAATCCCAAGAGATAAGGAAATAGAGGGGAATAATGATGGAAAATGGTAAGTATGATTGGGAATGGTACGATGGCTAATTAAAGGATTTCAAAGTAGCAAACCCATTCCCAAACAAGACCACTTACTAGGGCACAATGTCAACCACCAAGGTGAAGAAGGGAAAAATGCACAATGTCCAAGCACATATCATGAAATCTAGAGCAATCTAAGATACAACATAATCAAATTGTTGGATCATGTTGTAATTGATGCCAATGGTTTGATTGATTGTTGTCAAGTGATTGATTGATGTCAAATGATTGATTGATTGATGATTGATGTAATATAATATGTATTTTCCTTGATGAGAATGCATA
>JZKD02S1692751.1:121666-134071 GCA_000966675.3 Picea glauca | reverse complement strand
GTATTGAGGCGGGAGGGAATTTTGGGAGGTAATTTTATCAATATCTAGTGAAATTAAAGTTATTCTTTAATATCCCATGAACACATATGTGTTATGTCACAGGTTCATTAAGTGGGGATCCTCTTCATTAACCCCAAGCTAGAAAATATGTAACAATACTAACCTTCCTAAGCTTTATTAACTCATCAAAACTATGAAAATTTATGAGATTTCTTTCAAATCTTTTCAAAAATAAAAATAAAATTTTAAAGTAAACTAATTAATTTCTAGCCATTTTCTTAAGGTTTGATAAATCAAATTGATCTTAATGGAAATTTTTTTAAGTAAACTAATTAATTTTTAACCATTTTCTTAAGGTTTGATCAATCAAATTGATTTTAATAAATGATATCAACCATTATCATTATCACAAACAAAATTTCACACAAACACAAAATTTTAAATAAATAAATAAATAAAATTATTCAAATTATTGTTTTAAGAAATTAAAATTATTGTTTTAAGAAATTAGCTCACTCTTTTTATTCTTCCATATTTCTAATGAATTTTTAGAGGAAACAAGCCTATCAATTATTGTTATATTTCACATGTCCTCCCCTTATAATATCGACTATCAACCTCCTCAACTCCCCTCGTCTATATATGTCTCACTATCATTAAGGTATATCTACATGCACACCTCGTATGCAAGAATTGCCTACACATTTCGGGTGGTGTATCTAGTTATGAGGTGAGAATTTTTAACCCATGTCTACTTCCACTTAATCACTACCTTCATTGGGCATGTTATTTTAGTTTTAGTTTAGACCTTCATTCTGAGTGCAAGATGATGAGATTCTTTTATTAGGTTTTCTTTGAGAACCGTTGGGTATGATTAGCATTAGTGTTCGGTGCCCCGCAATTGGTCATAATCAAAATTACGGCATGTTGCTTATTTTTGTGAGTAAGATGCCATAGCATTATTTATAGTCATCATTACATTGACTTGATTTCCCCACGAACCCTTATCTTTTGATATCATTCAAGTAGATCCTCCATGACTTCTACAAAACCATCCACGCCAATTTCGATTATTGCATTATTATAATATGGGGGTGGAGCATTGTCATTAGTGTCGACTCTCCATTGTTTTAAAAAAAAAAAAAAAGTTTGGATAACACAAAACATGATGTTATACGGGTGTTGTAGTTTTCATTATCAACATTGCGTCAATTTTGTGTCAATCCTGTGACATATGTTTTGATGGGTGCTCTACAAAGGATCATATTAATGATGAAAAAATTGACAGTGAAAGATTTATTGAATTGTGTAGTGTCATGTTTCATTCCATGTTATTAAAAAAAACACTTATATTAAAAAAAAACACTTATAGAGTCAATTTTGATTTATAATCATGTTTTGTGTATTGCATTAGTATCATAATGCATGGATATGGGCGTTGATATTTTAGATAGGGTATCATTTTTGCATTGTATTTGTGTTTCATTGACGTCAAATTATAGAACTTTTTTAGTTATTTTATATCATATTTATGTCTTATTAGTGTCACTTTACATTTATCTTGTGTTGTGTTAACATCACATTATGGGTGTTTTTTAGGGGCAAATTATAGCCAAAAGGAGAAATTTTAGGATACTTTTTAAAGTCGGTGAATGTTTTATATTATTTAAATATATTATATTTCTTTTTATCTCAAAACCCTATTATTATTTTTAGATATAAATAGCCAAAAGATGTATTGGATGATGAATCATATTCACCTATTCTCAAGGGGAAAAGAGAAATTTGGAATCATATTCATCTATTTTCAAGCAAATGGGATAATTTTTGGTCAGGTTGGGTTTAAAAAAATTATCCATGGATATTTTTTTAAGGTAAAATATAGTTAAAATGTGAAATTTTAGGAGTTATTTTAGGTTGGATGATTTTTTTATATTAAAATAATTTCTTTAATTTTTGACATATTATGGTATATATTCAATAGTGTTTTAGAAGTAATATTTTTTAAATGGAAAGAACAAAACTAGGTGGAGTATTGTAGTTACTTTTCCTTTAGTAAGTGCTCACTACTGATAGAAAACTAGGTTATGTGCTTGATCCATTTTTTGCTTGTTTTTATCTAATGTAATGAGTGTATCTATATTTGCATTATATTTATATCTGATACTCATTTTATTGTTTCATATACTATGTAAAACCCTAGTTTCATATACAATGTAAAACTATCTCTCTCTGCCCCCATTCTCTTTCCACTCTCTCGCTCTCTTTCCCTCTCTATGCACCCCTCTCTCTCTCCGACTCTCTCTAATTCCCTCACTCTCTCTCACTCTCTACCTCTCTCCCACTCTCACAATATTTCACTCTCTTGCTCTCTCTACCTCTCTATGCACCCCTCTCTCTCTCTAACTCTCTCTAATTCCCTCACTCTTTCTCACTCTCACTAGAGAGAGAGGGAGGGAGATAGAGGGAATTAGTGAAAAAGAGAGGGAGGGAGAGAGAGTGAATTATTGAAAGAAAGAGGGATAGAGTGAGAGAGGGGCGAAAGAGAGATATAGGGGGAACGAGGAAGTGAGAGAGAGAGAGAATGAAAAAGAGGTGAAGAGTGAGAGGGGGAGACAGTGAGGGGGTAGAGAGAGAGAGAGAGAGAGAGGTAAAGAAGGAAAGAGAGGGGGTAGAGTGGGTGAGAGAGAGGGAAAGGGAGGGGGGTAGTGGGGGAGAAATAAAGAGAGGGAGAGAGGGGGAGAGAGGGAGGGTGGGGGAGAAGGGTAGAGTGTTAGATGGGGGGATATCTACCCTTGGTGCCCTACCTCTACTCGACCATTATCCCCCTATGTGCCTAGGAATTTTCCTCTACTTGGGCCCTAGACCCATCTACCCCTTTTCCCCCACCTATACCCAACCTTTAACCCACTCCACACTCAATCCATAGGATCGTCGTGACCATACCTCTTCTCAAGGGCCCAACAACCCCTAAACCTTCATCCTAGATCTATAACCACTTCCCTATGCCTCAAATCACTTTCAATCATAAGCCCTTAGGCCCTAGTTGTCCCCAAGCCCTTCCACACATTTATTCCTAAAGTTCTATGGTCCATATAATAATTTTTTCCTCATTGTATTAAGATCATGCATGTTCTCTTGCGAGAAAAAATAAATGGGGTTGAGAATTGTGCCTTCTTCTTACTCTTACCCAATAAAAGTGTGTATGTGCTTCTGGAATGCATTTATGTTCTAGAAATTTCCATGCGCTCCTGTGAACATTATCCACTTTAGGAGAGCACAATGCTCATCCTCTTTCTCTCCCCAAAACACAATAATTCCCTGACATATGTGTAGAGAAACTAAAACAACTAGGAGAGAGAAGGCATAATTAAACAGAAAGTAAATAATYGMAATAGCACACAATACAYAGAKATTTACCCTAGAAACCATTAACYRGGAAAACCATAAAYGCTTGAGTGACTCATRCTCCTTCATTGTCTTATGCATTCACCAAATAAAKAGTTACATGATTAACCTTGGTCCACACCTAAGACATAATTCATCATCATACTCCATTGTTTACCACAAGAACAACTCTACATCCATTTGGATTACATCTTCATGACCATTACAGATTCACGACTCTCTCTACTAAGGCACAAAAATACTTTCTCAAGAAGTTCTCTAGAAATTATTACATAACATGCATTATTTATAAGCACCTACAACATGTAAAACCCTAATTTATGGTGCCCAAAATGGTTACAGATCCATGGAGATGATTGGCTACAATCTTGTGAATCTTGGGATTATGGTACATCTTTTGACCATTAGTAGAATATCATTTAGATATGAACCATTCAAATACCATTCAAATACCAATCGACCATCCAGTCGATCTCTAGTCGATTACCCTTTCGACCTCCAGTTGGATACTAGTCAACCTCTAGTCATGTTGTCCTGCCAACCACCAATCAACCATATATTAACCATTGAATTGACTTAACCATCTAGTCGATTTATCCCCCAATCAATAATAGTCAACTATTCATTTGGCTAGACTGAGTTTCCACTACAAAGAATATTACAACCCAACATTCTCCCACTTGTTTTCTTCTTTGCAGAAACATGAGAACCTAAAAATATTTCGCTGACCTAGGGAAGTAATTCCCATTTCCTCTCTACACCAAGATAACTTCATTGCACTGATATACTTGGTCAAAGAGTCTTCAATGTTTTCCAAAGTGTCTACCTTCTCCAGTAGCACCTTCTTGATTTCCACCATGTCTCTCATGAAATGGTATTGTACATCAATGTGAGTCATCCTGGAATGGTAAGATGGGTTCTTTTCCAAGAAAATTGCACTCTATATATCAATGTTTATCCTCATTTATTGCTTTTCAAACACAATCCCTGAAAAAAATAAATGCAACCATGGCAAGGAAAGACAAGACAAGGAAAGGCAAGGCAAGAAAATGCTAGACATGGAAAGGCAAGGTCTATTTCTAGATCTAGGTCTACATATAGGTCATGGTCTACATCTAGTTATAGGTCCAGGCCTAGGTCATGGTCTAGGTCTATGTCATGGTCTAGGTCTAGGTGTAGGTCTTTCCATGTCTTGCCATGCATTTCTTTACCATGCCTTGCCTTGCCATGTCTAGTCTTTCCTTGCCTTGTCTTTCCTTGTCTTTCCTTCACTTATATTTCCTTGCCTTGCCATGTCT
Organism: Picea glauca; assembly: GCA_000966675.3. NCBI lineage: Eukaryota > Viridiplantae > Streptophyta > Pinopsida > Pinales > Pinaceae > Picea > Picea glauca. The sequence continues at coordinate 129,365 of JZKD02S1692751.1, read as the reverse complement.
TTCCTTGCCTTTCCATGCCTACCTTGCCTTTCCTTTCCTTTCCATGTCTAGACATTTCTTGCATTGCCTTTCCTTGTATTCCTTTTCCTTTCCATGTCTTTCCTTGCCTTTCCTTCTCCTACCTTGCCATGTATTTCCTTGCCTTTTATTTCCTTTCCACATCTTTCCTTGCCTTTTCTTTACTTTCCACATCTTTCCTTACCTTTCCTTTCCTTGGAAAGTAATGGCAAGGTAATTCAATGCTAGGCATGGCAATACAAGGTCTAGGTCTAGTTCATGGTAATTTTCTAGGTCTAGGTCTACATCTAGATCATGGTACAGGTTTAGGTCTAGGTCTAGGTCATGGTCTAGGTATTTCCATGTCTTTTCTTGCCATGCCTTTCCTTTCTATGTCTAGCCTTACCTTTCATTTCCTTGCCTTTCTTTGCCTTACCTTGCCTTTCCTTTCCTTGCCATGTTTTGCCTTTAATTTTCTTTCCATGTCTTTCCATGCCTTGTCTTTCCATGTCTTTCCTTCCCTTTACATGTCTTGTCATGCCATTTCAAGAAAAGGAAAGGCAGGGAAGCACATGGCAATACAAGGCAAGGCATGGCGAGACAATGCAAGGAAATACATGGCAATGAAAGGTAAGGAAAGGAAATGTCTAGGTCTAGATCAAGGCCATGTCTTTCCTTGCCTTTACTTGTATTTGCAATAATGTAATATGTGAAATTAAAATTAAAATAAAAAAATCCATTTTCCATCCAATGTCCTCAAATGAACTCAACGTTTTTCCTTGCAACTTGAATCATCATAAGCCCATTATGTGCATGAAATGAATCATGAATATGAGTAAACGAATGAAAAGTTATGAGATCATCACATAAGTACTTAATGATCCACAATGTGATCATGTGTATGTGAATTATGTGTGATAGAACAAAAATTAGGTTCAATAGTTTATTTGCCAAAAATGTTTAAAGGTTATTATTCCACCACATGAAGTATCATGTACCAAACTTGCTCATCATTATCCTAAAAAGGAAAAATTATGTTGCTATAAAATCAAAATATCTATAAAAACAAAACAAAGTCATGATCCAAGTGCAAGTGATCTCAAACTTTGCTCAAAAAATTATTCACATGGGTGCATCATGAAATGCTTAAAATTTATGCCAACATACAAGGCACTTAACCTTAAAAATTTGAACACGATGCCAAATAATTAGGAGAAATAGAAGAGATAAGATGTTGTTTAGGTTGCCCAAAAATAATGTACTTAAAATTGTGTGGATACATTAATTATCGGCAACCTAAACAACACTCTTATCTCTTCTAATTCTAAGAATTATTTGGCATTGTTTTCACAGTTTTATCGTCAAGTGCTTTGTATGTTGGCAACAATTTTTATGCACTTCATGATGCACCTATGGGAATACATTTTTGAACAAATTTTTAGATCGCCTACACTTGGATATTGACATGGTTTTGTTGTTCTAGACAATTTAATTTTACAGCAACATAGTTTTTCCTTTTTGGCATAATGAAGAGCAAGTTTGGTACATGATACTTCGAAACACCTTCAATACACATTATTTGTATTTTCTTTGCTTTCCTTTCCATGCCTTGTCTTGCATTGCCTTTCCTTGCCTTGCCTTCACATGCCTTTCCTTTCCATGTCTTTCCTTTCCTTTCCTTTTCTTTCCTCTCTATGTCTTGCCTTGTTTTTCCTTTCCTTCGCAAGACATGGCAAGGCAAGGAAAGAAAAGGAAAAGTTAGACATGGAAAGGAAAGGCATGGCAATGAAATTCAAGGATAGGAAACAATATACATGGCAAGGAAAGGCATGGCATCACATGGAAATACCTAGACCTAGATCGATACCATGATCTAGACCATGACCAATACCTAGACCTAGACCATGACCTAGACCTATACCTAGACCATGACATAGACCTAGAACTAGACCTAAACATTTTCCTTCCATGCCATGACATGACATATACCTAGACCCTATCAACATGGAAAGTCATGGCATTGCAAGAAAAGGAAACGCAAGACATAGAAAGGCAAGACAAGACAAAACAAGGCAGGGCAAGGTCTAGGTCTAGGTCTTGTCATTTATTTTCATGCCTTTCCTTTCCATGTCGTGCCTTTCCATGTCTAGCCTTGCCTTTCCTTGCCTTGATTTTCCTTTCCTTGTCATTTCTTTCCTTCCATTACCTTGACTTCCCTTGTCTTTCCATGTCTTTCCTTGCCTTTCCTTTCATTTCATTGCCTTGCATTTCCTTGAATTGTGTTGTCTTTCCTTTCCTTTCCTTCTACCTATACCATTACCTAGACCATGAAAGACCTTTCCTTTCCTTTCCTTTCATTTCCTTGCCTTGCCTTGCCTTTCCATGCATTTCCTTTCCATGTCTTTCCTTGCCTTACCTTGCCATGCATTTCCTTTCCCTGTATTTCCTTTCCTTCCCTTGTATTTCCTTGCCATATTTTTCCACACCTTCCCTTGCCTTGGAAAGGCATGAAAAGGAAAGGAAAATTACCATGGCAAGGCAATGCATGGAAAGGAAAGGTATAGGTCTAGGTATTTCCTTGTCTTGCCTTGCCTTATGTTTCCTTTCCTTGTCTTGCCTGGCCTTTCCTTGTCTTGTCTTGACATGCCTTGCAAAAATTAAAAATTAAAATTACTTCTGCAATATATTGTGTAGGCTATATATATATATATATATACAAGTTATTGGAAACAGTAATCCTTGTTTTGAATGGTGTCCTTATGGTTTCACACACATTATATCTATTGATTAGGAACCACCATTGACATCAATGCAATTAGATAATTATCATTTCCTTCTTAACACAAGTATCCCCCTTCCTTTGAAGCATAGGCCAGAAACATATGCATTCTCTCCATAGGTTACAAATAACATATGTTAGAACAAGGTGAGGTGGTAATACATATTGTATTACTCCCCAATTATCCATATCTCTCATTCCATGCCCTAAATATTCCCTTATTTCCACTTCAATAGATCATTTACTTAAACACCATGAAGAAAACATAAATACTTGGAAAAGACCACTTACTGGACCAAGTTGTTATGCATGAAGAATCCCTAGTTTCATGAAACATCCACCAAAATAAGAAAAGAATCCACAATATCACTCCAAAAAGTGCACATAAGAGATCCAATATGAGAAAATAAGATAATAAAATAAGGTCAAAGAACATGATATGATATTCAAAATTGACCCCTTGTTCAGAAATTACAATGTGCCTCAATCAACAAAACCCTAGTTCTGGAGATCCTAAAATAAACATTTTTTTGGGAAACAAATCACAGGGGAGGGGTACCCCTAGCTGTAATGTGGTTTCAGGAGTCCAACAAAACTAATGGTTTGTCCATTTGGTGCCTACTTAGAATTTTATGGCAATTTGCAACTCACCTCCTCAAGTCATTCAGGGACATGTTGACAATTTGGTCAGGGGGCATAAAATCTAAAATGAGTAGGACAAATGAGTTATGTAAGATCCAACAAGTTTTCTTGGCCAAGTTCCAAATTACCATGCTACCCAAAATATCCTAGCAAATTATTCTTCGAAATCAACCCCTTGTTTAGAAATTGCATTGTACCTCACTAAGAAAAACCCTAGTTCCAGAGATCCCCCAACAAATGGTTTTCTAGGAAATAGAATCATAAGAAAGGGTCCCCCTAGCTATAATCAAGTTTCAGGAGTCCAAAAAAACTAATGGTTTTCCATCAGAGGCTCGGTTAGATTTTTATGGCGAGTTGCAACTCACCTCCTCAAGCCATTCAGGGACTTGTTAACAATTTGGTCAGGGGGCATAAAATCCAAATCAAGCAACATAAATGGGTTCCATAAGCTATCGCAAGTGTTTTTTTCAAGCTCCACGTGACCATGCTACCCACAATATCTTGACACAATGTTGTTCAAAATCAACCCTTTGTTCAGAAATTGCACTATGCCTCACTTAGAAAAATCCTAGTTCTAAAGATCCTCCAACAAACAATTTTCTAAGAAATTAAATCACGGGGGAGGGGTCCCCCAAGCTGCAATATGGTGTAAATATTCCAACATAACTGATATTTCACCCATCGAAGACCCAATTAGAGTTTTATGGCCAGTTGCAACTTGCCTCCTCAAGTCATTCAGGGACAAGTTGACAATTTGGTCCAGGGGACATAAAATCTAAACCGAGTAGCATAACTGATTTATATAAGATCCCACAAGTGTTTTTGTCCAAGGTTCATGTGACCATGCTACTCACAATCTCCCAACATAGTGTTCTTCAAAATAAACCCCTTGTTTATAAATTGCATTGTGCCTCATTAAGTAAAACCCTAGTTCCAGTGATCCTCCAAGAAACGATTTTCTGGGAAACATAATGGAGGGGTCCCCCTAGTTGAAATCCAGTGCCAAGAGTCCAACATAACTGATGTTTCTTCCATACGAGGCATGATTAGAGTTTTATGGCGAGTTGCAACTCACCTCTTCAAGCCATTCAGGTACATGTTGACAATTTGGCCCGAGGGCATAAAATCCAAATTGAGGAGCATAAATTATTTTTATAAGCTCTCTCTCAAAAAAAAAAAATCCAAGTCCCATGGAACAATGCTACCCACAATCTCCTGACACAATGTTCTTCAAAATATACCCCTTGTTCAAAAATTGCAATGTGCCTCACTAAAAAACACCCTAGTTTCATAGATACTCCAAAAAATGATTTTCTAAGAAAAAGAATCATAGGGGAGGGGTTCCCATAGTTTGAATCTAGTGCCAAGAGTCCAACACAACTGATGGTTTTTCCATCTGAGGCCCGGTTAGAGTTTTATGGTGAGTTTCAACTTGTCTCCTCAAGTCATTCATGAACATGTTGACAATTTAGACCAGGGGCACAAAATCCAAACTAAGTGGCATAAATGAGTTTTGTAAGTTCCCGAAAGTGTGTTTACATTGTTCTTCAAAAATTGACCCCTTGTTCAGAAATTACATTGTGCCTCACTCAACAAAACCCTAGTTTTGGAGATCCTCCAACAAATAATTTTTCTAGCAACGAAATAAAAGGGGAGAGGTCCTCCCAATTGTAATCCAGTGTCAAGAGTCCAATGAAACTAATGGAGTGTCTATCTGAGGCCCAATTAGATTTTTATGGTGAGTTGCAACTAACCTCCTCAAGCCATTCAAGGACATGTATTAACAATTTGGTCATGGGGTATGAAATCCAAACCGAGTGGCATAAATAATTTTTGTAAGCTCCAACAAGTGCATATTTTCAAGGCCCATGTGACCATGTTACCCACAATCACCTAACACAATGTTCTTGAAAATCGACCCCTTGTTCATAAATTGCATTGTGCCTCGCTAAGAAAAACCCTAGTTTCATAGATCCTACAACAAACATTTTTCTGAGAAACAAAATCATAGGGGAAGGGGCCACATAGCTATAGTATGATGTCAAGAGTCCAATGCAATTGATGGTTCATCCATCCGAGACCTAGTTAGAGTTTTATGTAGAGTTTCAACTCACCTCCTCAAGCCATTCAAGGACATGTTTACATTTTGTTCCAAGGACATAAAATCAAACCGAGTAGCATAATTGAGTTATGTAATCTCCCACAAGTGTGTTTGGACAAGGCCCACGGGACCACACTGTCCACAATCATCTAACACAATGTTCTTCAAAATAAACCCCTTTTTCAAAAATAGCATTGTGCCTCACTAACAAAAACCCTAGTTCTGGAGATCCTCCAACAAACTATTTTTTAGGAAACAAAATCACAGGGGAGGATCCCCCCTAGTTGTAATTCGATGCCCAATTCCAATGCAACTAAGATTTTTTCCACCCAAGGCCTCATTATAATTTTATGGAAAGTTGCAACTCACCTCCTCAAGCCATTTAGGGAAATATTAACAATTTGTTATAGGGGCAGATGTCCTTCTCAGAAAAAACCAGACGAGTTGAATCCCACCCTTTCACAACAATAATCCCAGCCAAAAAACACCAACAAAGAATCGTATTGTAATAAACAAGTTACTGAGTAGTGTGGAGGTTAACCGAGTGAATTGGAAAGTATTGTTATGTGGATATTTGGAGATCGGACTTTTATGCCCCACGCAAGAAGCTTTGTTTCTCGTGTAACCTAATAATTTTGGTGTCACCCTATATTTGACAAAGTAGAAGTGAAAATAACTCCAATTAATTCTTACCATGGGGTAGTCAAATGATTTATTCATAAAATATTGGTTGTCTCCATCCTAGGCCGACAATATAGAAATTGTATGGAGTGATTCCAATACACTGTTCGAAATTTCATGTTTGTTAACTTGAAACCTTGTCTATCTCTGGTGGGAGCATAGAGGTTTTCAACGCCTCCTCATAACATTAATAAGAGAAAACCTCACTCAAATAGAAAACCTAGATAACAACTTGTCTTGATGAAATAGTGATTGGAGGTTCACTAGAAGTCTAAAGTGGATTGTCCTCTACTTAAATATTGTGTTTTGTTTGTGTTGATAGAGGAGAAACAACGATGACATTTGTTGCACTAGAATTTGGATTTCCCTCTGTTGAAATCTTGCATTTTGACATACCTAACCTTGCCTTTTTTATTTCTTCAATTACCTTTTCAATGGGTTTTTCTTTCCTCAAAGACTTTATACCTCAATTTTGTAGGTTCCTCATGTTTAAAGAGAACAATTTCCTTCCATGTACACCACAACAAGATAAAAAAAAAAATATCCACTAACAATTGTATTCCAATTACACAAATTTGTCTACCAATTACACAAGAAGACACAAGTTTGCTTTCCACTAACAATTGTCTTTTAACTAAACAAATTTGTCTACCAATTACAGAAGAAGACACAAGTTTGCCTCCCACTGACAATTGCCTTCCAATTACTCAAATTTGTCTACCAATTACACAAAAATACGCAAGTTTTCTTTCCACTGACAATTGTCTATGAATTATACAATTTTTTCTAACAATTACACAAGAAGACACAAATTTGTTTTCCACTAATAATTATCTTCCAATTAAACAAATTTGTCTACCAATTACTCAAGAAGACATAAGTTTTCTTTCAACTGACAATTTTCTTCCAATTACACAAATTTTTCTACCCATTACAAAAGAAGACACAAGTTTGTTTTCTAAAAACACAAAAATAAAAATAAAAAAACATGTCTAGTGTTGTTATTTCTATGTGCATATGGCGGCGATAGTTTACATTTTTCAAAGAAAACAAGGATGGGGAGTGTGTCTATCTCATATCCCTACCCAACATGAGTTTGTGTGTGTTCTTATAACACATGCACGTTCCTAATGGGAAAGGATACGAGGAAGGCGCATTTCCTGACCTCATTTATTTATACTCACACAAGTGTGTGTGCCCTCAATGTAATGAATACAAATATTATTATATGGCCCAAAAAACTTTACGAATAAAGGTTTAGAGAGGCTTGGGGGCAACTAGGACCTAAGGGATTAGTATTGAAAGTGCTTTGAGGCATAGGGAAGTGGTTAGAGTGCTAGGTTGGAGGCGTAGGGGTTGTGGGGGCTTCAACAAGAGGTATGGGCATAGGGAACTTAGGGCTCGAGCAGGGAGGGGGTTAATGAATGATTATAGGTGGGGGACTAGGGTTATATGGAGATAAGGCCCAAGTGGAGGCATGTTCCTAGGAATAGAGGGGG
>JZKD02S1692751.1:41384-70260 GCA_000966675.3 Picea glauca | reverse complement strand
CACTAATATATCAATAATTGGAATATTGGAATTGAATTCAACAGAGAAATAAAACCTTCTCTACAAACTTGAATTTCCCCAATAGATATTTTACAAAACAGAGCAGTGAGTCTCTACGTATGCTCCAGGAATTAGATTCCGAGCTTCTCCTTTTCATCTACATTCAAGCTTCCTCCTCCTCGATCTCCTATAACTCTGTGAGCTAAACTTCTAAGAGAACCTAGCTGCCTAACACAATACTCAGAACTTGTATTTAGTTACAATGGAAAATCTATTTTCAGATCCTATGATTAAGGAACAGAGTCCTTCATAAACTCAACTGACCCCTACGAGTCATCAGTGACTCACTAACCATTAACAAACCCTATCTTTATATTTTACAAGTGGAAAGGATCTAGAATCCTTGTCCATTATCCAAAATAACAATTTACACAAGTGTGAGACCCTAGGTCTCCTTTGATTCACTCAACTTTGATGAAGTCATGGGTGACTTCATTTTCATGAGCCTATGCTCCTGCATCAGGAGGGCATATATGGGGCTAAATGTATACGTAATGTGTAAATATATGTGTAATAGGGTCGGCCTAATAGTAAAGGGGCTTCATGTGTAGTGTGTGAATAGGTATATATAGAGATCATGTATTCATTATTATGGAGAGGTGAATTGTGATGTATGAAGGTATTTGGTCATGTCAAGGAGGTTCTCCTACTCTTTAAGGATTGATTGTGTAACTTATATATCTTGGGATTTGTGCTCCACGCTCACATTTTGTACATTGATGTGTACTTCTATTATGTTATGATAATTTAAACATTTGGTTCATTACATTTCAATCTCCTCAACTTGGTGTGAGAGGTAGTTTTCTTGCACATTGAAAAATAATGGAGGTAGATACTTTTTCATTTCACAAATTATCCAAGGAATTTCTCTCCTCCAATATTTTATATGTTCTTTATGGATTTCTTTGGATGATGACCACCTCATGTATTTTCCAAGATAATATGTAATTTGTTTTACATTGTTTTCAAAGTTGTCAGGGAGAGATAGAGGTATAACATCCTTAATAAAGGTATTCCATTCATAAGTTTTTACCCCACCAAATTCACCTTTATTCATTAAGATATTCTTTATGTTTGAATAAAATCGCGTGGGAAATTCAATTTTTGAAATGAACCAAATGCTTAAATCATCATAACAAAACAAAAGTACACACCATGTACATAATGTTTGCATGGAGCACAAATCCCAAGATATATAGTTGCACAATAACTCCTTAAACATTAGGAGAACCTCCTCCACATAACCAAATACCTTCATACATCACAATTCACCTCTCCATAATATTGAGTACATGATCTATATATATACCTATTCACACACTACACATGAAGCTCCTTTACTATTAGGTTGACCCTATTACACATATATTTACACATTACATGAAAATTTACCTCCATATATGCTACCCCCTTTGGTCATAACAGAAAATTAGTAACCATTTAAATTATGTCCAAGAACAACAATTGCTAGAAATCCTTAGAAAACATAGTTGAACCTTTGCTTGTGACTAGAATGACATACAAGGAATCCATCCTGGCATTTATACCCACCATATATACATCAAGGATGATTCCTTTCTTGTAAGATAACCTCAAAGAAGAATGAATCCATCTCTAAAGGATAATAAAAAAATAGTTGTAAAATATTTTAGATGCCAATTTTATCTATCATATCTTAGACAGTGAGTGGATGTCACCTTTGGTCATATTTTGTTAAGCCATGGACAAAGCCCCATGTTAAGCATAAATCACCATTTAAATCCCGATATAGTGAGTTATATTTATGTTTTTATGCTAGTGTTGTCAACTAGACCCTTTAATTGCAATTGTACCCTTTGTCTCATATATATATACTAAGGAGACCTAGCTTTGGAATCATCTCATTCGTATCCATTTTTTTTTATTGTAAAAGGAGGTTGCCCCCTTGAAGAGGCTTATCTTTCATTCTTATATCTATTTTTCAAGGTGTGGAGATTCTTCTCTTTATATTTACAAGCTATTTTGGTATTTTGTTCCTAACATTTGGTTTCAAAGTCTACGATCATTGGGTTTTTCTCCTTCAATCAAGACATCATGGCATCTCCATGATAACTTTTTGGGCGAGTGTTTCAAACTGCTAAATTTTGAGGAGATTAAGGATAAATATTATTGTACAAGTAATAAAAAATTCAAGGGATAAAATTTTAGAGATATATCAAGAAAAATTTCATCCATCCAGACATCCTCCAAATTAGGGTTTGAAAGGTACGTAACTTACAATTGGCATAACTTTTGATTGGAAGATATATTTTTGGCGATTCAAAAAAAATTTTAAAGAGGAGAAAGAGGATAATAATTATTTTCACATGGCTCCAAAGGGTGCTCCAAAATTTACTTCACCAACTAAACCTCCAAATATCTCAACCATGATTGAAGAAGAAAGAGAAGATATTTTTCACCAAATGGAATAAATGGTAAAAAGGAGAATGAAAATAAGGAATAAATGGTAAAGAACATGGAAAATAAGATGGATTAAAATAGAGAACATATGGTAAATAACATGGAAAATAAGATGGATGAAAATATGGAACATATGTAAAAGAAGATGGATGAAAATATGGAACATATTTAAAAGAAGATGGATGAAAAGATGGAAGATTTGAAAAAATCCATGTTTGTCATCTTCTTACATACCCTAGATGAGAGATTCCCTAAAGGATATATCAATACATGAGGAAATAAAGAAAATTTGGAGGAAATAAAGATTGAGTTCCAGAATCATCATTATTTATCATCTCAAGATCCACATCACCAGGGTTTCAATGCAGCACCAAGGAACTACTTAATTCCCAAGATTGATATGAGGAAGTTTGATGGAAAAGATCCTATAAAATGGATATTCTAGATGGAGAAATTCCTTAATCTACACCAAGTTCCAACCTTATAAAAAGTAACTCTTTCATCCTTGTATTTAGAAAATGATCAATTTGTCTGGTATAAATGGCTTTGTGAAATAAAAAAGGATTATGTTGTCTCTTGGTCCATTTTTATAGATGAATTGACAACACATTATGTGGATATTAAGAACAATATATTCTTTAGTCAATTGATAAATCTTCGACAAAAAGGTCCAATTACAAAACACATTCAATAATTCCAAAGAATAAGTCTCAGGGTAAAGAACATCTTAGAGGATAATTTTTTTGATCTCCTTATGGGAACTTTAAAGGAGACATCCAACATGAGGTGTGTCTCTTAGAACCTAAATTCCTAGAGCATGCTTTCATTTTGGCAAGGAAAGTTGAAAGTAAAAATAGGGCTACTATAAGACTGGTCAGTGGAAACTATATAGAGCACCATGTCTCCTCTCCTAATCTCACTCAACCGACATGGTTGACACCTCAGAAAATGGATGAAAGAAGATAAAAGGGAATATGTTTCAATTGTGATAGTTTTCCATCGACACAGGTATTCCAACGGAGGATGAGCACCTTCAGTAACCACTCACACAACCAAATCAAATATCAACACGCTAATGTTTTTACATGGTAAAACCCATGTGGAGAAACATCCATCACGCCAATCAACGTGGCCACTTGGAGAAATTTATTAATGGAAAATAAAATATTAAAAAGAGGTTTAGAAGAGAATTTCTCACAATCGATCATCATTAAATGACCCTCCATGTTCTTTAAATATAGATCATGGACCAATTGGGTGTTAATAAATGGATCAATTTAGTCATTAAGATCGAGGAGAATATGAGTCCTCGGATCACTCTATGTCGGGATCATATCATGACCGTCATATTACCTAACTACAAATGCATATTAAGAAACACACTTTTTCCTAATGACACGTTACACCAAGTTGATCTTAACTAACTCCTAAGTGTCTAAATAACCTAACATCCCCCTTTAAGAACAACTTTGGATAGGATTGAATGATTTACAAAGGTGGCACAATAGGATAAGGAAGAATATATTAGAGCATATCCCCCCTTAATGACAACTTTGTGAACTCCCAACATAGATCAAAGTTTGGAAAACTTTGCTTCTGTAAGAGACTTTGTGAAAATGTCTGCAACCTAATCTTCTGTAGGGAAAAATAACACTTCAATAACTCAATCATGGATTATTTTTCTAATGAAGTGCATTTGTAGATAGATGTGTTTGTTTCACTTATGTTTATTTGGATCCTTGGAAATATTGATGGCACTCTTATTGACACACCAAAGGGTGGTCGGATTCTACTGTTGGAAGCCAAACTCTGAAAGGATTTGTCAAAGCCACAAGGCTTCTTGACTTGAATTAAACACTTCTTAGTACTCTGCTTCTGCTAAAGAAAGAGAAATATATTTTTGTTTCTTACAGGCCCAAGTGATAGGTCCTAAACCAAGGATGAAAAATTCAATCCAAGTATCATTTTCCATTAAAGAACGACAATCTTCACTTGTTTTTGTATCCCAATTTGGATGACCTGATGCTTCTGCAAATGTATTTGGATCATGAGTCTCTAAAAATTGAGCCAAAATAAAGGAGGCTCACTGGAACTAGGAAAGTGATAGGTCCTAAACCAAGTATCATTTTCCATTAAAGAACGACAATCTTCACTCGTTTTTGTATCCCAATTTGGATGACCTGATGCTTCTGCAAATGTATTTGGATCATGAGTCTCTAAAAATTGAGCCAAAATAAAGGAGGCTCACTGGAACTAGGAATGTGTATGATGATAATATGAAGGATCACTGGAAAGATCATTAATTGATTCTCATGTTGAACAGACCCATCTAGGAAGCGGTGGTGCTGGTTTAGGTTCATGTTCAATGGACTAATCCAGAGGAAGGTGAGTAGGCAGAGGTGGATTTTCATCTTCATTATCATCATATGAAGAAGAATAAACTATAATAAGAACATAATATAGCACAAACGTCGAAGATGGATTGCAAGATGAAGGCTCGCAAGATGAAGAAGTCAAAAACGTCGAATTAGGCTCACAGAATAAGAGATTTTCATCAGATTAACATTTCTTCGAATAATAATTTCATTATAGTGAGTTCGAAGAAGTTTGTAACCTTTGAAATCTTCATAATATCCAACAAATATACACTTCTCACTTTTAGGATGCAATGCTTTCCTTTTCTCATTAGGGATGTGAACCCATGCTACACTGCAAAATACATAGAAGTGGCTTACATTTGTCTTAAGTTTATTCCATCCTTCTTCCAGTGTTGTATTTTTTAGAGCCTTAGTGGGAGTGATATTTACTATGTAATTTGAATAATTAATGGATTCCACCCAATAATTAAGACTTAATCCCTTATATTGAATCATACAATTAGCCATTTATTTTAATGTGTGATTCTTTCTCTCAGCAACACCATTTTGTTGTGGTGTATATGGAACAATGTGTTGCAATTGGATGCCCTGTGTAGTGCAGTAATTTGTAAAATTATTTTTCACGTATTCACCTCCATTATTTTTTCTTAACCTTTGAAGTTGGTGTCCTGATTTCTTTTCTACAAGAGCCTTGTAGGAAAAAAACTTGTCAAAAAAATCGCTCCTAAGTTTTAAGAAGTAAACCCAAGTGCATCTGGAAAAGTCATCAATGAAAGTTAAGAAATACTTGCACCCAAAAAAATAAGGAGAATAAAGTGAACCACACAAGTGATTGTGAACAAACTACAAAGGCGCTTAGGCATTCCAAGAGGCATGTTTATCAAAACTCTCCCAATGATGTTTGTCGAGAATACAACCAAGACAAACACCATGTTGGTTATGGAGCTTGAGTATCTTCCTGATTTATATGCAGGTATTGATATCCCCATTCTGTAGGTAGAAGTTGTGTTAAGGTTTTTTACCCTAGAAGGAAACCTATTTTCTGAGGGAATTGTCTTACGATTGTGTGTGAGAGTGAGTATTGTATTCCAAGAGAGGAGACTTTGAGAGGAAGAAGAGGAAGTTACAACGGGTGTGTTGCAGGTTTTATCGCTTCATTTTGACGGATAATAAAAAGGAAATACCTGGAAATTTATTTGGTGGATGTAGCCCACACAATGTGAATTATGTATATATGTGTCTCTATTGTATTGTGTATCTTCTATGTTTTATTTCCACATTTTTATTTTATTTTATTGCTCTGCGATCCTGTTTTTCTAATACACCATCTCTACAAGAAACAAGAGGAATACCATTTACCATCTTTTGATTACATAGTTGTTGCAATGAGCGATAATTTATATGACCAAACTACTTATGCCAAATTTTACTCAAGTCATTGCTATGAGAAACAAAAATTGATGTAAAATATGATGACCCAAAGTTGTCAAAATTGTACAACCTAGTAATATCATCAACAATTCTAATTTCAAGAACATGCTTAGGATCTTTTAGATCCTTTATTACAACTTGGTGAGGTGAAAACTCTATGGTTTTACCTTCACCTGAATGAGTGATTCGATATATTGATAGAAGGTTGCAGGAAAGACTTGGAACACATAATACATCATTGACCATTATCTACTTGAATTGTTTCATACCCTACAACACTAAGAGATATATCATCACCAACAAATATTTTCTTGGTGTTACATTCATTTAGAGAAGAAAATATGGCTTTATCCTTATCCCTATGATAATATGCTCCATAATCAATAAGCCACTCATCAGAAGAAGAAGTATAAGTTGCATTGAAGGAGAAACCAGAAGCAAAAAGTGAATGTCCATGAGAAGAAGAATTAGAAGAAGAAGAGTAATCAATACTTATGGTGTGCTTCTTCATTTTTGCTTCCAAAGCTTCCATATTCTTAAAACATTTGGACTCCATGTGACCATCATTCCCAGAAAAGTTGTAATGTTTGTCAGTTTTCTTATTTTTAGTTTTTTCTACTTTGTCACCATTAGGAGCAGAAGTTGGAGGAGAGGGTTTGGGACCCTTTTTTTCTTTTTGCTTTGGAAATAATGTTGCTTCTTTGGATTCTTGGATTTTTCTTTTTGTTGGGACACTAAGTCTTTGTTGGATGTACTTGAAATGTTGATCAGTCTAATTTGCACAAGTTTATCTTGTTCTCGAATTAGAGCATCACAAAAGGACTCAAGAGAGGGTTGTTTATAAGCACTCCCTAGAGATTCTCTAGTGGCATAAAAGGTAGATACAAAAATAGAATATTCAATACCAAGCTTAGAAAAAATAACATATATGCACTAATCTTCCTTCAAATATAGTTGGCACTCTATACACAAAATTCTAAGTGTTTTGAACTTAGATAAGTAATCTTAAATGTAAGGAAAATAATTTGGACTTAAAGTCATTAACTAATTTTCCAACCAGTGAGATCGAATAATATTATGTTTACCAAACACAACTTCAAGATTTTCTCAATATTCAAGAGCCACATGGAAAGTAGAAGTTGGTCAACGTGGTGATACCCCTCCTAATAACCTCACTTAAAAAAGTTACTTATGAAGTGACCCACTTTTATAGAAAACGCGGGGATCACTTTTACAATGAAGTTACTTTTCAAATAATGTTGCATGCAAAATAAATAACTTAAAATAAAATATTAAAACTACCTATAGTGAGTCACTTTTATAATTTAAGTGAAATACACTTTACAATGAATGCATTAACTTTTTAAAAAAAAGTTACAAAAAGAAGACTTGAACTCAAGAACTCTTACCTCATAAGGCAACTCTTAACCATCTGAGCTAGTGCAAAACATATTGTATTGTTTAGAAGGGGGATTGGAAGTATTTTTGTTGTTGTGGAAGACGGCCTTGGAGAGCGTGCTCATAAAAAACTCTTTCCACAAAAGACAAAAAATCAATTTCTCAATGGAAACAAGGGTTAGATGTCGGTTATCTTACTTGGAAAATGCAAGTTTTTTCTCTGTTTCTTATTTATTGAGTCCGCATAGAGAGTCTGACAAAGAGCATACATAGACAAGAAAACTCTTTCCACTATATTTATGATTTGTCGAGATCGCACTTAGTGCGGGGAAAAGAGCATGTGTAAATTGAAAAGAGTAGAAACCCAGAAAAAAATAGAAAACTTAAATAAAACCGAAATATAATCTCTGTAAAAATTTAAAAAGGGCGTATTCAGATTTTATACCTGTGGATCTGAATTAAATGATTGTACATTGGGCATATGAAAACCTTTTCAAGTGAAAAAAAAAAATCCTCACTGAAATGAGTGCTCCAGACGCAATGGAACAGTCCTATCAACCAAAAAATGTATAGAAATGGCAGAAACCATAGATGCAAAAAAATGACTTCAATATCTCAATCTACAACGAGAGTGGGTATTCAAATGCACTCTTTCCCACAAAAATTGGAATTTTTTTCAATATTATTACTTTTAGATTTTTCTCCTTTGTCACCATTAGGAGCGAAATCTAGCTGAGAGGGTTTGGGACCCTTGTTTTGTTCGTTATTGTGGTGAGGATGTTTCTTTTGGGGATTCATGGATTTATCTTTCTTCTAGTCCACTAAGTCTTTGTTAGAATTACATGCAGTGTGGATCACTACAAGTTGCACAAGTTTATCTTTCTCTCTAATCAAGTCATCAAAAAATTACTCAAGAGTGGTATCTTTATAGGCACTCACAAGAGAATCTCTAGTGGTATAAAGGTAGATGCAAAGATAGAATATGCACTACCAATATTAGAAAGGATAATGTATATGCATCGGTCTTCCTTCAGATATATTTTGTAGTCTATACATACAATTATAAGTGTTTTGAACTTAGATAAATAAACACAGTTTCAAACTTATTCCATATTGCATCAGGAGCATCGATTCCTTGAAGGTGAAACCTTAATTTAGGAGAGATGGACATTCCTATTAGTCCACATTCTTCGTCACTCTTATTATCCCATTTGAATTTATTTTCGTCATTAGTGGGTTCTAGTTCTTTTCCCAAGGTAATATGGTACAATCCTTTACTTCTTAATACATCTTAAATATATAATTTCCATGAGAAGTAGTTGGTAATGGTAAGAAAAATATCACTAAGAGATGCCATATTAAAATATGTAGAAAAATATGAAACCAATGGTTTGGACGAAAATATCTCAAAAAAATAGGTTGTTTAAAAAACAAAAATGGCACTGAAAACAAACTTTAAATGTGAAAGTTATTCTCTTTTGAAAAAAAACATAAACGATAACCAAAGAGCCACATGGCAAGTAGAAGTTGTTCCATGTGGCGATTCCCCTCTTATATAATTTTTCCTATAATCTCACTTTTAAATAAGATACTTGTGAAGTGAACCACTTTTATAGAATAAATGGGAATTACTTTTACAATGAAGTTACTTTAAAAATGAAATTTGCTTGCAAAACAAATAACTTCAAATAAAATATTAAAGTTATTTAATAATGATTCACTTTTATAATTAAGTGAAATACAGTTTACAATGAATGCATGAACTTTTCAAAAAAAGTAACAAAAAAGAGACTTGAACTCAAGACCTCTTACTAATTAATTTTCATCCAAGTAAGCTAGTGCAAAACATGTTAGTCTTAAGAAGGAGAATTGGGGATGTTGTTGTAGAAAATGTCCTTGGAATGCATGCTCAATAAAATCTTATTTTCATGCATTCACTCACAAAAACAAAATCGCTTTGGATCTTTCTAAAATGGTTGTATCTTGGTTTTGTTCCCCCACAACCACCAACTAGAATTCTCCAACCCAATAGAGTTTTAGTGGGTCCCCCCTATAAAAAAAATTGTATGGTATTGTGTCACTACAAGTTTGATTTGATACTAACATAGGAAACTATTATTTTTCTAATACAATCTATATTATAATCCAACAATTGATGATGTAGATCTAATGTTTTGAGCTTTTATACTTGTTTATTGTTTTACACTCATCCAAAAAGATCAAATTCATTAATTTCCTCAACCACAAGGTAATTCTTCAATGATCTGACAACAATCGATAACCACAAAATTGATTGCTCACATAGAAAATGGTATTCATAATGAAATATAAAACTACTTTGATTTATAATTTAGATGGAACCTTTCCGACAGTAATATCGCAAATACTTCTATCGGGATTACTTCTATAGGAACACCTTTTCATGTTAGTAAAAGTAGACTCCGACGAAACTCATCCCAATAGTTGTATCCTTCCAATTGCACATTTGCAATGAGTCTAAAATTGAATACTTTGCATATGTGTTGGTTGGTTATTGGTTTAAGAGGATTGTCTTAGCAATACAAGTTTAAAGCCTATGTGGGTCCCCTATAGAGATAAATCCAACACAGAGAAAGCATTGATTGGTTTACTAATCATTTTACACACAGTCATAATTCTCCCCACAAACTCAACCTTTTGGAATAAAACATTTTTTCAAGGGAGAAATATCCCTTAATAACTTTCCCTTCGAAGTTGTAAAATGAAGAGACTCTCCCTCTCTGATGACAAAACACTCCAACCATTCTTATTGATACCTTGTCGTCGGGGTCGTTCTATTGAATATGCTTCCCAATAAGAATTCTCCTAATGGTTCACAAAGGAAAAAGATAAACCAACTATTAACATCTTATCCTTAGCACACAATTCGATATATGCAAGGGAATATTACATGATTCTCTCTCATCGAAGCCTCTCAATGACCTAACCTTTCTTGTTCCAATGACAACAACTTCGATAACACCATTTAGAGTCTGCTATCAAAGTTTAATCTCTAGCATGCACTTTCTCTTCCATGGAACCTTATCGATAACATGATCAAAAAACATAATTGGCCTATTTGATGGAAAATTTTTCTTATCACACTTCCCAATGCAAATGGGAATATTCTTCAATACTCTCCCATCGGAGAAACAAATGATCATGAAATTGTTCCCACTCCAATAACATATACTTCTGATAACACTCTTATAATTTTTAAACTTTGATTGATAGATGTTACACCTCCGATACATGAATTTGAGCGATCCATACCTTCGAATGCATTGATGGCAAGGTGATGTTTTTCCTATAAATGAGTTGTCGTGCACATAAATTTAATTTCACAAGTTAGGCTAAATTCACATCTACATAGTAACTTCTAAACCCTCCTTGAATCATTATTTACCTCTGTGAGTTTATTGAAACACTTTACTTTGCATACTTCAATCATGAACTAGCTATAAGCCTTGATCCCAATCCAAGAGTATCAGGTATGCTATTGTTTTAAATTTATGTATTACTATATTGTTATATATTTCAGATGGACTTATATGTTTCCCACTGATCCTAGGAGAAAAAAAATGCATCATGACACATTCAAATTCCATAAAGGAAAGAAATCTTGTAGCACCTATTCCAACTCCTACACCAAAGCTTACAAGGAATCCAGGGGATATCTTGGTGACAGATACCAATTACCATACCGAAGAATACCATTTCCCCATGTACGATGAGATACAAAATGTTGGACAGTTGGTTTGGCCAGTTGGTTTTCATTGATGTCAACCCTAATATATTGATGTCAACCCTTGGAGAGGTCCAAAGATGTGGATAATATTGTTGGAAAGTTGATTGAAATTTTCATGATTAATATTGATGATTTGTTATTTGGGTGCATTTGATGTAGTCTACATGTAGCCCTAAAGGTGTGTTTATGGGACCCAAAGTTGGTTGAGGAATATGGACATGAAGGACAATGAAATTTCAAGTAAGATACTCATAGATGGATAGTCCTTATCATTTCATTTTCGGTGATATGTGGTACACCACGTGGTTCCTCACGGTCACAAAGATATGGCCTTGTAAATTTGGAAACCCTGAAGAATGGTCAAGAAGCCCCAATTTGGTTACAAGTCAATGAATGAAAGGGTAAAGTTGTTGTAACAAGAAATTATAGAAACCCCTAAGTTTAAGGAGAGAGGTTACTATGAAAAAGTATATAAACACCTCAAGGAGTCTCTCATTAGAGCACTCAGACACTTACAATTGAATATCTATCATGTGAATGTTATGGTCTAGTATTGTGATCTTTTGGCTAGTTTGTGATGACATTTTTCTAAGGTAGCAAAGAAAGGTTAAAGGTGAAAGTCTCAAAGTTGCAGTTGGAGAATTTGGAAGTTGATGCTTCCTATGAATGAATTCTTGATATATATATATATATATATATATATATATATAAGAAAGCATTACGTGGTTTTCTCCCATTTGGGTTTCCATGTAAATATTGGTGTATTGTGCATTTGATGTGCTTCTACTTATGATTATATGCTCATGATATACAATCATAATAAAATGTCGAACATTGTTGTTAAAGTGAAAGAATATATATTGTGTATAAAAGTGGTATAACTCTTCATAGTGATTCACCCCACCTCTTAATATTTCAACAATTGGTATCATAGTAGGTTCCTTCAGGAAACAATTTAACAACTGGAAGGTCGATCATGGAGAGAAACAGAACAAAGGAGTTATGAAAAAGTTCTCAAAGGAAGGAATCATGGTCAACAACAATAAAAAAGGAATGAATATCGAAGACCTTCTACATTCAGGAAGCAGAGAAGGTTCAATCATTATGAAAAAAACAACCAAAGAGAAGATTTTGATCAACTGAGGCAAGATTTTAGAAGGACTACACCATAAAGAAGATCATTCACTCCCAAGTATGTAAATTTATTTTATGGTCATTTCTTTAATTGTACTAACTTTGGACATAAAGTTGTAGATTGCAGGGCTTATGAAAGAAATGCTTATGTGGCTCCACATAATATTGAATGTTACAAATGCCACAACAATGGACACATAGCTTGAAATTGTAGAAGCATGATAAATCCTCCCATGAAAGAAAATATTGATAATAGATATAAGAATGCTTGGAGAATAAGTGAAAAAGAAGAAGAACGGCTCCATGGAATCATACTTACAGGATTTGCAGTAGCATAAGATCATGGTGAATTTACAGGCAAAGAAGAAAGTGTCGAAATTTAGGCAGAGGATGATGAAGAAGATGCCAAAAGTCAATATGATGATAGAATTCATAAAGAGTATGAAAAGGAAGATGTATCCAAAAACGAAGAGGAAGATTACTCCACATCAGACACTGGTAAATTGTGGTCATTTTGCGATGGAAATTTCGTTGTGTGGGTGACATTCTGTCATGGATATGGAAACAAATCTTAAACCCCCAAAATATCGTATCAAGTTTCATAGAAATTATGACAACCAAAGGATATCGTCGCCTATGAGAGGACCTAAGGATGTAGTATCATTTTCGTCGCACGAAAGACGACCGAAAGATGTTTTCGCACGAAAGACGACCGAAAGATGTTTTCGCACGAAAGATGACCAAAAGATGTTGTCGCACGAAAGAGGAACGAAAGATTTCATCACACGAAAGATGACTGAAATATGTCGTTGAACGAAAGACGACCGAAATATGTCATTTTATGAAAGACAATTGAAATATGGCGTCGCAGGAAAGATGACCAAAAGATGTCGTCGCACGAAAGACAACCTAAAGATGTTGTCGCATGAAAGATGACCGAAAGTTGTCACCGCACGAAAGATGACTGAAATATTTCATCGCATGCAAGACGACCTTAGGTCGTCTCCTGCAAGACTAATTCGGACGATGAAGTTTCAATACCTTCGAAGAATCATCAATACCATCGACGATATTTGAGTATTTAAAAAAAATGAGATTAAGATTAAAAAAATATCTAATGCATTACAAAGTGGAATTGCCTAAAGAATTTGACAATTATTGATATTCAATATGAAGGATATCTAAGATTACAAAGAGAAATAAGATAATGCACTAAGGAAGACATGAAATATGATTAATGCAGCCATATTCCCAAGAAGAAGAACAAATATTTGAAGGAAGTGATATGTGAGAAGGTTTTCAAGACACATGGTACGTCATATAAACCATATTTAATAAAATGGAAGGACAAAATTATAGAGGAAAGCACTTGATGTGAGGCAGGATAGAGCCACCTTTCCCATGTTACACTCTCCTTCCTTGTTGATCAGGCTTCAATACATACATCAATATTCACATTAAAGGAATGAACATGAACCCACACAAAATATGATAAACTACTATTTCAAATTGATCACATATCTAACAAATACATAATTGATAAACTATTTGTTACTTGAGTCACCAACTTAATTATTTCACCATAGTTAATATGGATTATTGTTTCCTTCTATCCCCTCTCAGCTATAGATCCCTAAGGCATATGTCATCATCTTAACACCCAATCATAATGCATAAAAATACAATATCCAAACATAGCATAATTTTTTTAATTAGGGCCTATGTTGAACTTTAGGAAGGGAGAAAAATCAAGCCATGTAGGGTCATGTTAATCCATCAACACCAAAACTATATGTACCCCATAGAAACATAATTATTTTTTACTTGCTACACATCATAAAATATATGAAATTTAGGGAGGCATGCATCATAGGAGATACGAATTGAATTAAGGATATTCAAGTTTTAAAAAGTGATGAAAATACAACAAATACGACCAAGTCTATGCTTTTATTTCTTCCTCAAATGAAATAATTGATAGATTACATTCATAGCATTTCTTGAAATATTGGAAACATTATGAAAAAGGTTTAATTAGTTTTACCTAGCCTTGCCCCAAAGTTATCAAAACTTTACAAGTGAAAGATGAAATCAAAATATGAAGAAAAATAAGCAAGCTTTAGGTAAAAATTTACAAGTTTTACCTCGCCATAGGAAAATTGATTAGGATAGCAGAACAACTATTTATACCATGCTATTAGGAAACTATTACCAATTAAAATACATCTAATTCTGAGCTAGCTAAGATCATGGCTCAAAGATTATGTTATTTAGATACTCATGTTCTCACTATACCTTGGGAGGCTTGCATTGACAACTTATAAATATTTGATTCCCTAGTTCATCTACTCATAGAAATTCAATGATTCATAACACTCTCCAAATCATTGTCCCCCCAAAGGGGATGAATAGTAAAAACCCATTAGTACAAATTTTCTATCACTCAAGGAAAGGAATTCCCTACCCATAGGGGTGTCAACTCACTAATATATAGATACCTTACCTTGCTCTTTGAGCTCCTCAAACATTGACTAATATCATTCAAGACTATCAAAGGTGCTAGCTATTGTTACTAAGGAGTTCAACATAGCTCCAGGTTATAGGTGCATGTCTGTATTTATTTCCATTTACAAGTTATCCATTTATACCCCTAATCTTCAACCAATCAAGGAGATTGGTGAGGCCATTTGAGATGATATTTAAGAAAATTTCCTTTGCATCACATGTATTTTAGCTTCAAGATTCTAATCACTTAGGCCCACAAGTTTTTATTGGTAAGGGGAATTTGATGCAAGAGCATTGTTGATAGGAGAAAAGGCATTTCTGCATTTAGGCACAAAAGGAGAGTATGTGTGAACATGTGTTAGATTTGACGTATGTGTGAAAGGTAGCAATGAGTAGGATCCAAATAAGATGTGTAGGGGGAAGTCAACACAAATGAAGGTTGGGCAAGGCATAAATAAGGATGGTGCACAATAAATAGGGTCAAGGGTAGGATGCATAGAAGAAGGTTTCACACATGAAGGTGTGCAATGTAGTTGAAGGGATTCACGAGGAATACAAATAGTAATTTATAAAACCATCAAGAAGCAAGATTTTACAACATACATATGGATGTGTTAGTTATATGTTAGTGGTGGAGACATCTATAAAGGTGCAATATAGCTTGAAGGATATTAGGTTGGATGGAATCATTAATGAGGAGACTCATACAAGATGACTTTACTTATATGTAACAAATAATAATAATGATAATCGAAGAATCTATAACTAATCTGATCAAAGTAACTAACTTTTGAGAAATAAAACATGATGAACTTACCTGAGGTCCTATGTTCGAAGTAGATCCACAGCTTGAAGTGCTTTCACTTATTCTTTATTTTTTCTTCTGAAACCTGCAAAAACTTGTGCACACAAGACTACAAGAAAAATTAGTTATATTGATAACTAACTAATCAACTTGATCAAATGTAGAAAGATTCATTACAATTAGTATTCTAAACATGTAATCATTCAACACTGATGAATCACATATCACAAACACTATATATCGAAGAAATGTGCATCTCAGATGTGACAGCCTGAATATGCTCCTCTTGCTTTTGAGAATTATTTGTTGGAGTCATCTGATCTTGGAGCAAACCTCCCTCGATCTGGAGGAGCAACAACAAATTCAAAATTGACTATGTTGTTGCTTTGTTGGATCGTGAGAGGTTTTCTCCAAGAATAAACGCCTCCAAAAAATTTCTCTACTGAATAGGGCCAACCATGTGAAGGTGAAAGCTCCTATGCCCCCCCTCACATCTCTCTCAATTCCCCAATACCCAATCTATATTCTAATAAAAAAATGTGCATTAAAAATATTCAAAAGTGATAAAAAGTGATTGTAAAGCTATAAATGAGGTTTATCATTCAAATGCATATGTCATAAAAAAGAGTTTTTATAAATGAGATTTATCATCCAAAATATGTTACTAATATAATAGATATATAATATACATTGATCTGTCTTATAAAATTATTATACATCATAAACTTATTTTAGTCTTCTTTATTTTTCTAGTTCAGTTCTTAAGTAAGTCATCGGCCTCCATGACTTCGCTTTCTAAGGGCTCTTCAACAGTTGATGTTGCTTCAATCCTCTCAGATCGAGCATGCCTAGTCTTGTACCCATGATGTGGAGGTTGATTTGATGGGCCATATCCTACAAAAACAAAAAATATTAAATTTATATGGCTAATTTTTAAATATCGTTGAAGTAGTTCATTAATATTAAAAAAAATGTTTGTAATGTAATTATTTACCTGGTCCACTAGTGGGCACCGTTGGAATGGTTTCCTTGTACTCCTGATCTTTAGGTCAAGGAGGCTCAACCATGACATTCTCTGACATTGAAATGACAAAATGTATAAGGACAAAACCATAAATGTATAAGTAATAAAAATTAGAAGTACACAATATATTAGTATGAAATTTTTAAGTATATGATTAATATAAAGTAATTTTACCGTCGTGGACCTCAGTCACAAGAACATCGTCAGGTTTCATGCCACTGGGATGGGGCTGCTTGAGAACACCATGATCTTATGGTTGTGATGCACTCTCAACGCATTGTTGTCCAGTACTAATGTTTTCGTTGATAGTGTTGCTCCCCTGATTAAAACAAAGTAAGACATTAAAGTTATGGACGATATCAAACATTTATGTATTTTATAAGTAATGAAAGGTTAATGTGGGCTGATTTGATTTATATTTACCTTATCCCACAAACTGGATCTTGGGGTTTTCCCCATGCTTTTCCTATGATCAACGACAACTTTATAGCCATACTTGTAACCAATTTGGAGGTCTTCCTCCGTGGTTTCAGTCCCAAATTCATCACCCTGCATTGCATAATATTATGTATTTTTAATGTTATTGGGTCTAATTACCTGAAAGTTGTAAGCTGATACAAATAATATTGTTAATATGTTTGGGATCTTACGATTCGTGACTGTAACCTCAAGTAGCCACCCTGGCCTAGCCTATGTTGGCCATGTTTGGAAATCCTTGCTCTAGTTTCCTTCGAAGTGTTAGGAAACCTATCATCAAAAGTTTCTTTAGAATACCACACTTTTATTTAGATATAAATAAAATTAAAGGCATTGAAATCAAAGTATTGTAATTTACCTTGGGCTACTAGTTATTTGTTCTATTGTTTTTCTTAATTTCTTTTCTTTTGCATCATCAATGACTACCTTCCACTCCCTATCTGGAATCGATGGAGGGCACTCGTACTTAGGGTTCATCTATACACATCCCTCATATATTTTAAATATTCTCCCACTATAGAGGAGATTGTTTTTTTATTAAAGGTCTCTACTCCAAAGAGACCTCAAGATAATCCAAAAGTTCATTTTTGAGGTATGAATTATGGAAATTCCACCTCGTGCGTATGATTTCCCCAAAAATAAACAAGGCCTTGCTCTCTAGGTGCCTATAAAAATGGTCGTTTCCTACATGCAAAAATATATGATCAGTACATAAAAAAAATCACTTTAAATTATGGTTATTACCTGATATGTCCTAAGTTTTGTCATAACCATATTAGTCTTTTCTATGACGTCTGGAGTTTGATCCGCACGGTTTGACAAGTGAGCAAGTTCCTTTTTCACTTTAATGATATTCTTTTTAATCATTGCCATTGGATCAGGAGATGAATACAAATCCTTCTCGTCGGGGGAATCATGATCATCATGGCCTACATACTACATATTTCAATAAAAACAATGTTATTTTAGTTATATAAACAAATGAAATAACTAATCGTCACACAAATAAAATTATATAAACAAATAATAAAATTCACGTAGAATCAAAGTTGAATTTGTTAATCATTTACATGTTTTGCATTTGTCCCTTTTCCACGATCATCCTACCACATTCTGATATAATTAGAAACCCAAAACATTTAAAAAATTGTTAACGATAACAAAAAATTGATTTCCACACAAATAAAATTATATAAATAAATAATAAAATTCGCATTAAGTGTAAATCAAAATTGTTAATCGTTTACATGTTCTGCGGATGACACTTTTCCACAATCAACATTCCACATTATTATAAAATTGGGACCATAAAATGTTTTAGATGTTGTTAAAGATACAAAAAATATAATGCAATAAGTATAGGTTTCTTAAAGAGGTGTTGCATAAGTACCCACACACTATTAGTCAATGTTTATATTCGATTCAAATGGTAATCCATTAATAACTCTTCCCCATGAGCTATATTTTTTATCATGCACACGGCTACTCGATTCCCTTCCCGTCCCTCATATATGCAATTTGATTTCTTATTTGTTGTCCTGGGTCGTGTCTTGTTTATAAACACTGCGATATTACTGGAAGCTTTAGGCCTTCCAACAATATAGATAGTGGCTCCCTTATTTTTATCATTGTTTATTAGTTGTATATAATTTGTGGTGAGTGCATATCTTTTCATACTTCGCATGTATCGGACCACTCGCATCTAATCGTTATAATTGTAACATGGTCTGACATAGTCCATCAATTCAATTACTATATTGTATTTTACAATTATTCCATCCATGGAAAATAGCCCCAGGCCATGCAGAGAGGATGGTGCAATGTGATACATCATATTGTTCACAATGAAGTCAGTGTCTAATGGAGGCAGTCCCTTAGGTACCCATTGTTTCACCAGATGCTTATACTTGAGTGGCACCTCTATGTCTCTTATGCTCTCATCATCATAAGAGCATGATCCTCCTTCGACAAGAACAAATTCCATGCATCTACGGAATTTTCTTCTGACCTTTTCACCTCTAGTGGTCCTTGTTCGTGTATCATATGATCTACTAGATGAAATCACATCTCCCTCAACTATTTGTCCCGAGATTCCCTCACTCGAGGAAGAAATATCTGACATGTACCTGTTTGGTTGTACCCATAATCTATTGAAGGACAAAGGTACTTTCTAAAGGTTTTTGTGGGTTTGAGGAATATTTCCCATAAGAACTATAAGATTCATTTAGGAATTAATGACCTTTTTTTCCTTCCCCAATCATGGTTAAGGCCTTGATACCTATCCCTATTACACAAAAAATCCTAATAGCGCCCTTATCTCACTCATATTCAAAAGATACATTTTAGACAACTTGTGTTGTCATTCAAGGCCTTGATCATTTCCCACTAGCCCAAAAATATTATTTTAGCGTTTAATTCCCAATATTTCTCCCCCAACTATGACTAAGTCCTTGAAACCCATAATTGATGCACAAATGTCATAATGATTTTCATATCTCACTTAAAGGAAAATGATGACCTATATACAAAATGTTATATGGATTATGGTGTTTTTTATGGCTCTTTATACCTAAAGGATTCATCTAGGGTGAAAGGGCCCTATTTTCCTCTCTCGCCCATGACTAATACTAGCTTAAGACCCATCCCTATCATGTAAGACCTCATAATGGTACCTATATTCCACTTGGGGCTAAATATCACCTCTAAAAGTCCTTTGTCATGGTTTGCACTCATTTTCATGGACAATGACCCACATAGATCCCTTTATGGTGTAAGGAACTTATTTTTCGTCCCTTGGTTATGGTTAAGGACTCGAGACCCATCCATACTATACAAAAACTCTTGATTGCATTCATATCCCTCTTATATGCCAAAGATACACTTCAAATGTTCAATGTTATGGTTAGAGGTCTTGATAATGGCTCATTAGGTTAAGAACCTTAATTATGGCCTAATTCCATCAATTTCTCCCCTATCCATTGTTTGAGACCTATCCCTAGTGCATAAAACCTCATATTGGCACCCATATATAACTCTAAGGACAATTGAGAGTTGTGATCACAAATTATGGCCAAAGGTAAGCTAAAATTACCTCATGCAGGTTAAAATAAGAGTTTGACAACTTTAAAGGCACTAATAGTGTTGTGGAAAGTTATGAATAGTAGCTTCTTCAAGAATTTGTATAGTACTTCAAAGATTCAATCATGTTTGCATTGGATGGTAGGATAACCACTAACAAAATCAATGAAGGGAATTGGCAATGGTTGTTACAACCCAAGCCATGCTAGGTAGTTGGTGGAATGGGAAATGGTTGTGAAAATGTTATGTTAGGTAGTTGGTGGATCTTTAAGTTTGTCTTACCARAGATTCGTGTGCCCCTTTTTTCCAACCAACAAGAATGTTAAGGAAACAAACAATCTTCCTTATGAAAATAATGTAAATGTATTGATCAAGTGCATTGGCACGTGTAATACGATTATCCACCTTGAAAATAAATTCGAATTTCCATGTATAAAATTTGAGTTCAATGTCTATTTTGAGTGGTGTTGACCCAAAAATATGATTTGGGCTCGACATGGTGTTTAACACCTTCATTCCTCCACAAGAATCCCTTTATTCTATGGTTCCAGTCGAAGAAAATGGAGGTGATCATTGTTACTATGGCCTCTACCATTGAAAGAGTATCATTTGGATTCCTTAAGAGGGTTTTTATCTAAGTATGTAAAGACTTATCATGCACTAAACAGTATCAGGTAACAAGGTCAAGTCAGTTGGCAACAGTCTAGGTCAATTCAGGGTTGTTGCATTCAATTGGGTCAATGCTTCCATGGTCAGTTGAGGGATAGTAAGGCCAAATGGATATCAAAGTCATGATTCTCCCTACCGTAATATTTCCTATTGGGAAATAGTATAACCACCATGATCATCACTATGTCCATCAACATCTTAAACCATACCCAAACAGGCTCATCCCAACATTGCTCGGCTTGTTATGGGACCATGTTCTTTTCCCCTCAGGGGAGGAATTCTCGGGGTAATTATTTAGTTGTTAAACTCTCCCATCATAATTCCTCATGTCAAGGCTACTTATTTCATATTTGATGAGCTAATCATGCAGTTTGTGAAACTTTTATCGTTGGCCCCTTTCTCCTGTCACTAGGTGGGTCCTGTGGGGACGGGGTCCTTTCGCAAAAAATAAAATGAAGTCTAGTAAAAAATTTGGAAATAAAACTCTACCATATTGTAGGTATCAGGAAAACATTTCCAATGATCTATCATTATCCCTATTCCGCGTGCGTATGACCCCCTTATGGAGGACACAAATTTCGCGCCACCCGAATGGACAAAACCAACAGATGTGACTTCATGGTCTGATTCTGTTCAGATTGTTGTTTTAAAAAGAAAATAAAATCTAATTATGGTTTATAGAAGTGTGATATCTTTCCAACGGTATATCTCGTACTTGGTTTCAACCCCTAGTTGGTGAGAACGACCCTTCTCAAGTTCATGACCACCTTTGGACACCAGATTGGTTGCAGTAGTTCGGGGTTAAAAAAATATTGTTAAGGGGTTTTAAAATAGGTACTAAATGATTCCATGTTGTAGTGGACTCATATTCCTTTCCAACGACTCCTAATTTTCCTCATTATGAACTCGGATGGCCTGGTTAGAGCTATCACAAGTTTGTCAACTATTTCGGGCAAAGGGGGCCAACCAACTTGCATAGCAAGGTTTCATGACAGATAAAACAATCATTAATGGCTCCAACACACAAATATATGGCCATCTCGTTGAAGTACTCCTCGATTCTTTCCAATGGTACTTCATTTTCCTCAATTGGATATCGTATGGTGATATGGCAAGATTGGGTGTCATGTGGGCACACCAGCAAGTCAAGGCCTTTAAGCGGTAAATGTTTCAGAACAAAATTGAGGGGTTACATGGCATCATTTTATTTTGGTGACCACATATTCTCGATGGGATCGTCGAGACCTTTGAAACGACATTCTCTGCGTCCAATTCTAACCTCGTCTCATCTGGCAACATTTTTTGGCTGAGTCAACAAGGTCATGGTCAAAAGTCAAAGTCAAATTTTGACTTGACACAATTTTTGAGGGAAATATTAAAAAAATAATGGAAAAATAAAAAAATCAGAAAAAAAAGGGGGAAAGGTGACATGCATCCATCATGCAAAAAATTGGATTGTTTTTTTTTTTTGAAAACATCAAAAAATACAAAACCCTCCCTCTCCCCTCTATCAAGTTATTTTGGCATTTTGGCCAAGGGGAGAGGTGGCTCTACAACTAAGGTCTTCAATGGAAGAGGAGGGGTTCTAGACAACAGGTATAAGTCTTCAATGGTAGTAAGCCACAACGACGTACCAACATAAGAGAGCAGAGTACAGGTAAGCCCCCATTAGTCCCACTTCTAAAACATTTTGTTTGGTTATTCAAAAGAATGGTGGATTTTTTCACTGAAAAAAGGTTATTTATACCATTAAAATTATGATTTCAGAGAAGGTATGTGTGTCGTTGTGGTTGCTAGTTTAGATATATGGTGGCTAGTGTGCTTTTTGTTTACTGTTCTTGTGCAAAGATTCAAAGGGAAGGGGACTCAAACCCCTCTTGGGCACGAGGCCCAAGCCTCAAAGACCCTTTAAAGAATGAAATTTTATTAGTTGAATGGCCATTTGCAGGCCATGGGATTTGAACCCCAACCCCCTCCCTTTCCTTTGCTCAAAATTGCCGAGAAACTACCTAAAAATAAAAAAAAGGATGGGAGGGGGTTTGAAACCAAGACCTGCCACTCCCAAACTATAGAAAAAACCCACTTGAAATAAAAAATAATAAAAATTTGATTTAGAGGGGGTCGGCCACCAGGGTGCCACCACCACCCTCACAAAGAGTAGCTCCTCCCTCATCCTCCTCCTCCCCGCATGCAATCCCCTATCTCCCCAACTACCACACTCCCAATTCCCTCCACTCCATACCTCACGTGCAACATCTCTCCACGGACCATCATCTCCCCTCTTCCATTTCCCTCCTCCTTGTTCCCTACTTTTCCCACCTGTAACGACCCTAATTGAATAAATGATTAAAGATTATAAAGTAAAATTAATTAAAAGAAAATGATTGTGATTAACTAAGTAATACTCTAACTACAGACCCATCTAATGACCTGAGAATTATAATTTAAAAGATCAATGAAAATATTATAAAATGGTGGCGTATGCAGAGAGGTATAGCCGTCTATCCCGAGAAGATAAAACATTAACTCATGACGAAGGATGGGGGACGGAGGGTGGTTGGAGGAGTAAGTGCGTGAGTCGGCAGGGAGGAATAAGGGACGGGAAGAGGGGGATGTGCGGACCATTCGACGGGAGGGGACGGAATGGATGTTGTGGACTGTTGTATTGGCGGTGAGCCTGTGTTATTTCGTGGACTGTTGGCTTGCTGTGAACAAGGAACAGAGTGTTCTGGACTGTGACTTTTGATGAGGGAAGGCACTGAGTTGCTGGAGGTTTTAGGCATGGAGGGCTAGGATATCCGTAGATATCCTGGAGCTAGGTAGTTTTCCTAGTTGGCAGGGAGGACAGTAGTTTTGGGAAGTTATTTTCCTGTTTGTGGCAGGGTTGATCTGGGTAGCAGGGACAAGAAAGGCATCAGCAAAGAAAAGAGGCAACAGAAATTAGCATCAGATCCAGGTACTTGTTAATTTGTGTATTTATTTCATACTGTAAATAATTTAGTATTTATTGATAAATCCAAGTTACTGAAGTTGCGGTTATAAAAGTCAATATCATGTTATGAAGTTTTGTTTCAGTTTACTCGATTAAAATGATTAGGAAACTTAACGATGTTTAGAATTGTATGGGCATTACACCACCTCCTCTATGTTCCCTCCCCCTCAGGCTCCCTCCACCTCTCACCCCTCCCACAACTCCTTACCCCTCCTCCATTACCTCTTCCCCCTCCACATGGACCACCTCCTCTCCCTCCACTCCTCCAACCACCGTCAGCCTACAATTTATTGGGAAGGAGTTTCGGGTTGGTTGTATGGGCGACTAAGGGCTTTTTTTTGGGGGGGGCGGGGGCTGTCAAAATTGTTTTTTAATTTAAATTTTATTTTATTATTTAATTTTTATATATTAATAAAATTTGTTTTTAATTTGTAATTTTATTATTATTTTTTTAAATATATATATATATATATATACATATAATAATAATAAATTTAACTCCACCCCCCCCCAAGGGTCACTGGGATTTTTAATACCATAACTTCGTCATATGGAGGCATAATTTCACTCGTAAATAGTCAAAACAACTGGGGTGAAGTGAAGAATGTAGATATGGCATTCACCCCCTCAAATTCAACACATAATTTCATTGGTTCATCCCAGAGTGATAGGGACTTGCTATTGGCCCAAAAACACGTGCTGGAAGGAGGCCTAATTGGGTGCCTCCAAGGAAAAATTGGGACAAACGAGGAAAAACTATTTCAGCTATATATATGCAGGCCTATAGAAACCTGACAATTCTGGTTTCCAACCCAGAATTTTACCTCATTTTCAATTTTTCCCTGATCAAACTCCCAACCAGCTCCTTCCCACGTACCTTTCTAGGGCCGTATCTTGCTCATCCAGAGTCAAATTTGTGCCAAATGAAAGGAAGCAGAAAGGAAATGAACAGAGATACGTCATGGAAACATTAAAAATCAATTTTGTGTCTATTTGGTATAGGGGAAAATCATCCCAAGGTTCAGGCCCACGCGGTCCCTTCGTCAGAAAAGGCCCAAATCAAAGCCATGCTTCAGTCAACTCAGAAGGAAACTTCTAGGAAACAAATGGGGGGTATAATAAGGTCTGAAAAAGTTCTTGAAAAGTTATCATTTCCTTACATACAACGACCAAGACCAAAGGCCCCTTTCCCTCCTAAGCATCTCTACAATTTCCCCACACCTTAGGGCTTCATCTCGGTGAATCCGACTGTCATGGATTGTCGAGAACTGTACTAGTTCACTTCATCTACAACTGCAAAACATGGAAGCAATAAAACAGACTTTGGGATGGCACAAATCCCAAGGAAAATGATGATGTGGCATACTAAGTTTTGTCATTTTATGAAAATGACCTTTTTGTGATAGTTTAGTCTCGAAGGATTTACTTTGGCTTGTAAAAAATTGTAATTAAAGGGTCAAATCAAATCTGATTTGATTCCCTTTGAATAAGATCCCTTTTGGATAAGTTTATTTTTTTATTAAAAACAAAAACACTTTAAGGGTTGGTCCACTTGTCACTTTTCCAAAAGTGACAAGTTCATTGTGATTTAAACCTAAGACTTCACCTCCTCTTTATAAATAAGAGGGATGGCATTGTACAAAGAGGAGAATGAATATAGTACCAAAGATCTGCTGAAATTTTCCAAAGTTCTTTGTGTGTGATACTTGTTAAGTTTTGGTTGTTGGGCATGTCACTTGTTTGTTAAGGGTTGAGGGGTAGTAGTAAGTACTTGTTATGTTAGCTATCTCCATGAGGGATTGGTTAGCTAGGTGTTTGTTGTTGTTTCCTTGGGTTTAACTTACTTGCTTGCCTTTACTAATAGCCTTATTTAACTTGTTTGATGTGTTGTAGTGTATATTTCTTGAAGTATTCAGTTGTTTTCAGCTCTAGTTAGTGGTCAGGAATCCTAGGGCCCCTTAGGACAACCCTTAAATAATCCCCTTAGCTAGTTGTTTATACTTGCTTGCTTCTTTATTTTTCATGTAAATTTATGTTATGATTTTCTGTTATTAGCCTTGTTGTCCCAAATAGGAAAATTGACCATTTTGGTCAATTTCTCCCCCCTGGAATAACCATCTTAGTTGGTTGTAATCTAACTTTTATGTGTAAATTTCTGTTTCATTTTTTTCATTTTTTAAATATAAAATCACAAAAATTTCATTGTTTGCCTGCAAAGATACAATCCAGTCACCTATTCTAGTTCTCTTAATTGGCTAGGGACCATCTAAAGACATGTTTGAGGCAAAGGGGAATGCAAGACAATGAAGAAAAAACATCATATCTGATCGGTAGATCCACCCATTCACACTAATTTTCACCTTGAATTCACTTGCACTCATTCTAAAAAAAAAATCACATGTACCCATATCAATATGTTTTGCTCTTGTAGATAGGTTGACCAGTTTGCTTACAAATTTTTGTTTATAAAATCTTATTTTTCCCTTTGTAAATAATCATCATTGTTTCAAATTTCATTAAGTAAACTTCCAATCCCCATACAAAGAATCAGTTGGGGCTTTCATGCATATGGTGGCTTTGTCGCTTGCAAAGAGCCTCAACCAATTCCTTTGGGTTGAATGGTATAATTGTTTAGTTGTAATTAGTTGATATTTTTTTTCTTCATTGCATATTTTCTCATATACTAATCTACAGGTGGCTTTCCCTAAAGGGGCGATGGAAAATCAACAAGCTAAAACAGTCAGAAAACCACAAAAAAAAACACAAAATAAAGCAGGGGTCTGCCCCATACACATTCAAAACAAAACCTATATTATTTATCTATATGCGTACACATACTATTTAGCCATGACGTATATGTCACATACTTATGTACTTATTTTTGTATAAAGATTTAGATAGATTTCAATTTATTGACCAAGAGGCACGCTTGCGAAAGTGAGACGTGACCTCGCCATGTGGATGACCTGGTCCTTTATTATATATATATATATATATATATATATATATATATATATATATATATATATATAAACTAAGTTAATACCATTAAAACTAAATTAATATTATGTCAAAGAAGTGGGTGATCACTAAGTTATGTGTAAATCCTAATCCCCTGAGCTAGGCTAGCTTTAGTTGGAAAATCCATCAATCAGATAGTTATGGTACACCAACCTCATCTCAAATTAGAACGTCGCAACTTAACTCTCCATGGAAAATTACAAGATTAAGCATAGAAATTATGCACAAAATGTAGTTGTCATTTTGTCTTTGTTACCTTGAAAATTCTACTTGCAATTGAATTCTTATATCATATCTTTAATTATATATTTTTATTGACATCCAATTTATACGCATATTTGTCATTTTGTCTTTGTTACCTTGAAAATTCTACTTGCAATTGAATTCTCGTATCATGTCTTTAATTATATATTTTTATTGACATCCAATTTATATGCATATTTTATATACTTCTCATTGTTCACATGCGTAGACATATTTTACTTACTTTTAATTTTTTTTTCTTTTCTATTTTGTCACATCACTTGATATTTAGATTTTGTTTTTTCTATTTTTTCACATCTATGTAATTTCTCATGTGGCAATACTAAAATTTCTTATTTTTAATATAAATAAATTTATTTGTTATGAAGTACATCAACATTGTAAAGTTTAGTAATTTTTATATAATCCGGTAAATCCTACAACATCTACCCCCGAATGCAAATAAACATATTCTACATGGAATATTTCTTAAATCGCGTGTGGATGTAATTAAACATATATGGAATTTATATAGAAAGTTGGAGGTTTATTATGGAACTTAAATAGAGAGAAAGTTGGAGGTTGAACAAATAAGGTATTTTGATGGCTTAGTTGTGGTCGATGTTTTGAAGAGAAGGGTTATTCATTATCTGAGAGAGAAATTGCAAGTTTGTCTTCTAAATAAAATTGCAATTAATGGTTATATATGGCCACAATAGGCATGTGTACATTAAGTTGTTTCATTAATGAAGTGATGCTCTTGCATGTCATTGTTAATGGTGTTGTATGTGGTGCCATTTTCATAGTCATTGGAATGGCATACATGAATTCTTTTCAATTGATGAAACCTCTCTTGCACATAATAACTTGAATCATTTCATATATAGAATGCACAAGTCTAAGTAGAGGCATGGATATTATTTACCTAGCTAATGACTTATGTTATTACAATGAGTCTATCGCCTTTTACTTCTTTTTATATGACATTTTCCCCATTCTACATATTCAAGCCTTCTTGTTGTCATGACTATGTAGCACACTATAAGGATGTTATGGTTTTATATTTTATTGTTTTGAGGAATTTTGCTTGGGGCTAATGTATTTTTCTCATGGTTATAGCATTATATCACACAAGTTTTATATTGCCATGATAAGGATCACTTTTCATATACTAATGCATTTTTCTTCCACATTTAAAATACTCATGATGTTTTAGTTATATGTAGAAGCCCTATTTTATACTATGGTCATGGATCTGGCTACAATGTCTTCAATTCACACCACAAATTCTTTTCTACCTATATTTATGCTTTTGGATATTCATTTTTCCTCACTAATCATAATGTTTCATTCACTTATATAGTATTCCTCTATAGATTTGTGAATCCAATTCATTTCCTTCAATTTTATTTAGTTTTTACCTTTCCTATTTACTTGAAATATACACCTTTTGTAA
>JZKD02S1692751.1:29503-39901 GCA_000966675.3 Picea glauca | reverse complement strand
TACTGTTTGAAGAAAGAAACCTTGTGTTATTTATCTTGCCTCAGAACTAGATCTTTAGATCTGTTGTTATATATATAACTCTGCAGTTACAATCTATATAGATCTGCTATTACTCATAGAAGAGAATTTGTTATTTGAGATCTAATGTTGTATAGCACTGTTATCTTTATTACTGTCTGAAATATAAATTTACAGTTGCATTTATAAAACTGTTTTCAATATCTATGATCTGAACCTAGTGATTGCATACAGTCTGAGTTTACCTTGATGGTTTTAAGATCTGATACATTCTCTACTGCTATTGCTTATTATAGATCTATCACTATAGGATGTTTGTGCTTCAGATCTAAGTAGTTTTGCTTTGAAATTTAAAAGGTGACCTCTATCTGCATTTACCCTAAATAATCTAACAGACTCAGATCCAAACGACAGAACATGGAGGCCACCGCGTCCTACAAGTG
The DNA here is from genome assembly GCA_000966675.3 of Picea glauca. Taxonomy (NCBI): domain Eukaryota; kingdom Viridiplantae; phylum Streptophyta; class Pinopsida; order Pinales; family Pinaceae; genus Picea; species Picea glauca. The sequence continues at coordinate 39,440 of JZKD02S1692751.1, read as the reverse complement.
CATAATTGACTTGGGCCTTCCCCAATCCCGATGAAGCAGTTATTGAGGTTGGGTGGTGGCAGTTGAACATTGTTTCCACCATAAATGGAAATCCTAGGGAAGCACTATCAGTGAGTCGGCTCATCTATAGGTCCATTCTGAAACACGATTGCGTCTAACCGAGGTTCACATCTGACTAGAAACTGCATGCAAAGTCTGTCAGGAAGCATGCAGACATAACGCCTTCAATGCATCCGCTTGAGCACGCACCTATATTTTGGCTCTGAGTATATAGGAGTCTTATTCATATTGTTTTAGGGTCGATGGTAGAGAAAAGCTCCTGTATTGTAAAGTTTTAATGAAGCTTCTGGTTTTCTGGCTATGTATCTGTATTTGAAACTTCTTGTTTAATGACAGTCAACTTTCTTACTCCAGCTTACTTTCCTCTGTTAGTGAGAGGATTCATGGTGACAGATTCACATGGATTGTTGTGACTCTATTATGATGAATGTTTGATTGTAATGATGTTATAATTTCTTTCAGTTCCTATGAGATTTGAATTTCAAGAAGGTCTTGTGTTTAAGTCTTTCCTCTTTGGGTTGCTGGAAGACCGAATGTCCATAGCAGACTTCTTCATTCTCCTCACAGTTCTCCCCCCTACTCACCCTTGCTACAACTTACTGACTAAAGTTAGATTGAGACCTCACTTGCCTATGCATTCTAGCCCAGTTTTCTGAGTTAAAGCAATATAATCTTGGGACTTCACCCATTTGACCCTCTTATAACCAACATGTGAAATAAAATTTTGATGGGTATCAGACTTACCTCTGATGCAATCCAGAGATGATTTCTGGTGCTAATATTTCAGGCGTCGTTTCTAGGGACGAATTGAAGATTTTCCCTAGGATTGAATGAAAAAGCTTGCTAGTTCTGAAGGTGCATCAGATCTTAGTACATCAAAGATTGCAACTATGCACCTGGAGAATCCATTGATGCGAATCTACCAGTGACTCCATTGTTTCAACTGTGGCTTCTAGAGGCAGACACATAAGGTATAGTCCATAGTTGCCTTTGGCAACACCTGAAGTTGACTTAGAGAAAATTATAAGAAATGGAAAGGCCCTCCGAGAAGGTACTCCTACTGTTGAACCAGGTATTTCTGATGATTTTCATTCTCCTCCTATAGAAACTCCACTATCTGCTTCCCATTCTTCTCTTATACCTTCTGTTGCATTTTCTCGAAGTTTAAAGTTTGGGAGTATTCCTGTTGAGTTTTCATCTCCTAGTTTTGGATTAGAAGGAGAAAGCCTTGTCACTCCTATTTCTCTTGAAGTTGTACCTTGGTCTAGACCCCATAACTCGAAATATTTTCCCACTCCAAGTTTTATTACTCCTCTGGTTAGAGTTATTGATTTTGAATAAAGGGAAACCTTTGTTCCCTCTATCCCTATAGCATTTTCTCCAAATCCTCTGTTATTTCCCTTTCCTCCCAGAAGCTCAGTTCTAGTCTCCCCTGTTCGAACCCCTTCCCCTCCTAGTTCTCATCCACCTATCATCCCTATGGCAGGAGTCAATCCCCCTAGAAACAGAATGGATGCCATAGCGGTTGCAAGATATGCCCCTCTAGTCCTACCTCAACCAATGAATGCTCTCCCTACTGGATACTACCTAAAGTATATGCACAAGTTCACAGGAGAAGAAGTCATAACTGTTGAAGAGAATATTCCTACCTTCTATAGTTATGCAGACAATCTGAATATTGAAAATGAAGATGTCTGGATGAGAGATTTTGTCCATAGCCTTGATGGTGAGGTTAGAAAATAGTTTAGAGGATTGACCCCTGGATCCATTGCTGGGATTGAGGCTTTAGATGATGTTTTATTGAGACAATGGGGGGATAAAAAAATGTTTTATGTATTATATCACAGAGTTTGGGTCCCTAAGGACAAAGGAGGGACAATCTGTCTCTGAATTCTCCAAAAGATTCAAAAAAATGTATAACAAGATCTCTGCTAAGATAAATCCTACAGAAGCATCTGCCAAAATCACCTATGCTAGTGCTTTTGACCCTAATTTATGCCTCTTGTTAAGAGAGAGAAGAGCTACTTCCTTGACTCATGTGCAAGATGCAGCCCTAGAGGTAGAATCCAATGTGTTGGTAGTTGACAGACTCAAAAGTAAAGATGACAGAGACAAACGGGGAGATCTGAAGCCTCAACCTTTGGTTCTTGTGCATCCCACCCTCAAGTAGATGAATTGACCAAGATAGTAAAGTCCCTTTCTGTAGAAATGGAGAAGATGAAATTCAAAGGGAATCGAAGTTATAAGAATTTCCAAAATACTAACAACAGAGGAAACTTCAAGAGGCCGAATAATAATGATCCTCATATCATGCAAAGAGAACCTAAGAATAGAGACAAGGATGATCAGAAAATCCAAACCCCTCTCCAAAATAACCTCATTGTTGATGAATAAAGGGAGGAAGAAGAGCTTGATCCTGAAATCCATTGTCTCGGAGACACCTCTCCATTTCCCCATTTAACTCAATCTGCATGCGAGGAGTCTCTCTTAGAAATCCAATTAAATGAGATGATTAAGGGGGAGAAGGCCAATAGTAGTCCCAATAAATATAGCCTCAGGTCCCTTTGAGATATTCTGAATGGGTAGCCAACCTAGTCCCGGTGAGAAAGAAAAATGGAGAAATCAGACCGTGTGTTGATTTCAGAAATTTGAACAGAAGCTCTAAGAAGGACAATTACACTTTTCCAAAGATGGAAGACATATTGCAGAGGGTGACAGGCACATCCATAATTTCCATGATTGATAGATTTTCTGGCTACAACTAGATCTCTATCCTACCTGAAGACAGAGAAAAGACAACCTTCACCACTCCTTGGGGCACATTCATGTATGCCAAAATGCCATTTTGATTGATGAATGTAGGATAAACCTTCCAAAAAGCCATGGACATCACATTCATTAGAGAAAGAGATAAATTTGTGGTCATCTATCTAGATGACATAGAAGTCTTCTCTAAATCTCATAAAGAACATTGTCAACATCTGAGAAAAGTCTTCTCGAAATGTAGAAGGTTTGTTCTCTCCCTAAATCCCAAGAAGTCTTTATTTGCCATGCAGGAAGGAAAATTGTTGGGACACATTGTATTAGCTGAGGGGGTCAGGATTGATTCAAGAAGAGTAGAAGCTATTCAAGCCTTATCACTTCCCAGATCTAAGAAAGAAGTCCAGTCATTCCTGGGAAAAATTAATTTTTTAAGAAGGTTTGTTTCAAATTTTGTTGAATTGGTTAAATATATCACAACCATGCTCAGTAAGGGAAATGAATTAAAATGGACTATTGAGTCCAGAGAATCCTTCAACAAAATCAAGAAGGCACTGGCTGAAAAACCTATGCTAATCATTCCTGATTATTCCAAAGATTTCATGATTTTCTCTTTTTCTTCATTTGACACAGTGGTCTTCGTTTTACTACAAAGAGTGATGCAAGGCTAGAGTAGCCTATTTCCTTTTTCAGTAGAGCATTGAGGGAGGAAGAAATCAAATACGATATCATGGATAAGTAGGCCTATGCCTTGGTGAAAGCTCTCAAATATTTCAGAGTCTATGTTTTGCATTCGAAGATCATTGCATATTTTCCTTCAGCCTCCGTGAAGGACATTCTCATTCAGCCTGACATAGATGGGATAAGGAGCAAGTGGATTGCCAAAATCCTTGAATTTGATCTAGAAATAAAACCCAACAAACTAGTTAAAGGCCAAGGTTTAGCCAAGTGGTTGGCTAAATCCAATTACAAATATTTGTGGGTTAACTTCATCAACACTTTCTTAGAAAATCAACAAGATGAGTTACCTGATAGAAGTCCTCGGGACAACCCTCAATTGGCAGAATGCGCCTAGTACAAAGATATTATATTTTTTCTACAGGAGTTGCGAACTCCAGATGGTATGGGAAGAAGCAAGGCAAGATATTTAAATCTCAAAGCAATTAGATATTACGTTATTGACCAGGTCATGTATTGTAAAGACCCTCTAGGAGTGCTTCTGAGATGTCTAGACCCACTGGAGGCCCAAAAGATTATGTTTGTTTTCCATAGAAACCTATGTGGAGGGCATCATTTCTGGAAAACCACAACCTACAAAATTCTCAAGGCTAGGTACTACTATCCTAATCTATTCACTGATGACTATGTGAAAATCAGGGCCTCCATCAAGTGTCAAAAATTCTCTGGGAAGCAACAACTCAAATATCTGCCATTAAAGTCGGTGGTGGCTTCAGGACCTTTTCAGCAGTGGGGTATTGACTTCATTGGGGAAATTCATCCTGCTTCAAGTGGTCAACATAGGTGGATCCTAACTGCAACAGATTATTTTACCAAGTGGATAGAAGCTATCCCCACAAGGAGTGCTTCTCACAAAGTGATCATCGGTTTTCTTGAAGATATTATGGCAAGGTTTGGTTGTCTGAACATAATCATCACTGATAATGATGCATCCTTCAAGGATGAACCAGTGATCAAGTTTTATGAGCAGTTCTGAATTTTATTAATCCACTCTACCCCCTACCACCCCCAAGGCAATGGATTAACAGAGTCCTCTAACAAGAGCCTTATAAAGATTATCAAAAGACTATTAGAGGAAAACAAGAAAGCATGGGATTCAAAGCTCAAATTTTCTTTGTGGGTTGATCATGTGACAACTAAGAGGTCCTTGGGCCTCTCCCCTTTCCGACTCGTCTATGGAGTTGAGGCCATTTTCCATTCTCAACTTTCCCTACTTGTGGCAAGGTTCTTTCAATACTATCAAGGAGAGCCTGATGATATGATCAGGAGAGTGCATCAACTGGTAGAAGTCTAGCAGACTCAAGAGTAGCTACCGGATAAAGCGCATGAACGTCAATGGAGGATCAAGCAAGCCTTTGACAAAGAGGAGAGAAAGGAGGATTTTTAGCTGGGAGATATAGTACTTAAATGGGATGCGCCTAGACAGGATAAAGGAAAAAATGGAAAATTTGAAGCCCTTTGGATCAGTCTCTTCAATATTTCTGAAACATTTCCAAACAAAACTTACAAGTTGTAGAATTTAGAGGGTGATGAATTTTTTGGTGGCCCTGTAAATGGGCATTTTCTGAAGAAGTTATTTATTTGAGCCATAAGTGGCTCCCGTGTCTTTGTAAATATTTTTTTTCTTTTTTTCATTTATGGTTTTATAGGAGACTCCACAACCCAACATAAGGCGACTAGAGCTACAAAGGAGAACTTAGAGCCTTGCAAGGAGGACTCTATCCCCCATGGAGCCTAATGTTATCGCATGTTTCTGCAGGGGGGTGTATTCACTTGGTTTTGTCCTCTATGTGACACAGGGTGAAGAAAAGGGGCTAAAAACCCACTAAAGGGAACTTATCCTAGGTCGGTCGGAATCAATGTGATTTTTTGGCGCATTGTGTAAGAGGCACATAGATTTGGATGGATGAGAGCTACGCGCCCTAGATTGATGGTCATTGATCATATCGGAGCCTCAACATGCGCGATCATTAAAAAATGTATATCGGGCTGGGGAAGAAACCGTGGTTTTGTGGAGGTGCAATGTGTCAGACAGAGACACACATCAGGCCCAAAAGCGGGGAAGAATCAAACCAATTTTCGCATCTCTAATATGCGCATGTGCATATAATTTCCCTATCCTGGGTCGACATGTGGTCGTTCTATCCCGCTAGCAGTTGTCCCCCACTCCATATCTCTCCTATATCCATCACATCCCCCCGCTCCCCTATAGTGTTTGCTCTCTCGCACTTGTCCTCCACTCACCATTCCACCTAGCCATCTCCCATTCAATATTCCATGACCAGAGTGCCATCGCTTCGTCAACAATCACGTCTGTTGTGAGACCTCCCTGCAAGCATCTAACTTAGATCTAGATGGCAGAACATGGAGGTCGCCACGTCCTACAAGTGAGTAATTGACGTGGGCCTTCCTTGATCCCAATGAATCAGTTATTGAGGTTGGGTGGTGGTGGTTGAACATCGTTTCCACCATAAATGGAAATACCAGGGAAGGATTGTCAGTTAGTCGGCTCATTTGTAGGTCCATTCTGAAATGAAATTGGGTCTAACCGAGGTTCACATCTGACCAGAAACTGCATGCGCGGTCTGTCAGGAAGCATGCAAATGTAACGCCTTCAATGCAACTGATTGAGCATGCTCCTATGTTTTCTCTCTCAGTATATAGGAGTCTTCTTCATATTTTGTTAGGGTTGATGGTAGAGAAAAGCTCTCGTATTGTAAAGTTTTAATGAAGCTTCTGGTTTTCTATCTATGTATCTGTATTTGAGACTTCTTGTTTAATGACAGTCAACTTTATTACTCCAGCTTGCTTGCCTCTGTTACTGAGAGGATTCATGGTGACTGATTCACATGGATTTTTGATTGCAATGTTGTTATAATTTCTTTGAGTTCCTTTGAGATTTGAATTTCAAGAAGGTCTTGTGTTTAAGTCTTTCCTCTTTGGGACGCTGGAAGACTGGATTTCCATAGCATACTTCTTCATTCTCATCAAAGTTCTTCCCCCTAATCACCCTTGCTACAACTTACTGACCGAATTTTGATTGAGACCTCACTTGCATGTGCATTACGGCCCATTTTTCTGAGTTAAAGCGATATAATCTTGGGACTGCACCCATTTGAACATAAAATTCTGATGGGTATCAAGATTACCTCTGTTGCAATCCAGAGGTGACTTCTGGTGCTAACAACAATTGTTTTTCATCTTGGTTCCATTGGAGCCTTTCTCCATTGGATTTTTTGGAACTATTTTGGAGAACTTGCTTAGTCTTGATTGTGAGGGTTGTTTAGTTCCATTGGAACCTTTTCCATGGAAAGTTTTGGAACTATTTTTAAGAACTTGCTTAGTCTGATTCTGAGGGTTATTTTTCTCTACTCTTCTACAAATTAATTGAATGTAAGGAAACTTTGAGCATATTTTGTTCATAAATGTTGTATCAAATTTGGATTTTAAGGTTAAAAATACAAATTTAAAATCATATATAGATGAGTAAGCTTGGTATTTTTTCATATGTATGCATATGTGTGGAGATTTACATTATTAAGAGATTATCAAATAAGCTTATACTTCAAATGGAAGGCGCCAGATGTATGTAGGAATTAGATTATAAAAATACAACATTAAAATGTTGGATTTGTCATCAAGCAAGGCATTTGCATGATAGATGTCCTTAAGGATGATATTATCATAAAAGGAAAAAGGAGATAAACCAACACCCAAAGGATGGAAATCATTTGAAGAACAATAGTCAAATGATGAAGACGAACACTCTACAAAAAACCAACATATTATAGATTCAAAGAAGGATATCAATGAATACTCAAAAGTTTAGGTTGAGGAAACAATGCTCTCTACATATCTTTACACCATCAAGGATCAATATAGAAGTCCAACATAACTTTGGTATGGATAGAGAAGAAGATAATAATACCTCCAGATTGGTAGTTGCAATTAATACAAATTACATATTAACAAATTGTGTGTTTTTATGGCATCCCTTTACGCCATCAAGGATCATTATAGAAGTCCAATAGAAATTTGGTGAAGTTCATTAGTGTATGAGATCTCCACAAGGTCTACCGAGGTGTACATACCCTATCCCCCTCTAGATTTGAACCCGTGACTTCCTAGGGGGAAACACGTATTCTTAACCATTAAATCCACACACATGTATGATACTACATTGTTATACTTAATTTATTATAAATATTTAAGTAATTTACATATCTTCTTGCCAAAAAAAAATCTATTAAAATATTTTAAAATAGAAAAAAAAACTGCATTACAAATTAAGATATTTTTATAATAAATGAGATTAGAAAAATAATTTTTTTTTTTTTTTTTATATTTTTTTTATATATAATTGCATTAACTCTGGTAAGTATTTAATTATTTCATTAACTCTACATGCATTTTACATATATAAATTATGTCTTTGTTACCTTGAAAATACTACTTGCAATTGAATTGTTATACCAGTGTAGTGTTTTTAATTATATATTTTTATTGACATCCAATTTATACGCATATTTTATAGACTTCTCATTGTTAACATGTGTAGACATATTTTACTTACTACTAATTTTTATATATTTTTTCTATTTTTTCACATCACTTGACTTTTAGATTTTTTTTTTTTCACATGTATGTAAATTATCATGTGACAATACTAAAATTTATTATTTTCAATATAAATAAATTTGTTTGTTATTATCATGTGGAAATACTAAAATTTCTTGTTTTCAATATAAATAAATTCATGTGTTATGAAGTACATCAACATTGCAAAGTTTGGTAATTTTTATATAATTTGATAAATCCTACAACATCTACCCTGAATGTAAATAAACATATTATATATGGAATATTTCTTAAATTTAGTGTGGATGCAATCAAACATATTCTATTCTATATACATATATGGAATTTATATAGAAATTTGGAGGTTTTTATGGAAATTAAATAGAGAGAAAGTTGGAGGTTGTACAAATAAGATATTTTGATGGCATAGTTGTGGTCGATGTTTTGAAGAGAAGGGTTATTCATTATCTGAGAGAGAAATTGCAAGTTTGGATTCTAAATAAAATTGCAATTAATGGTCAGAGATGGCCACAATAGGCATGTATACATTTAGTTTCTTCATTAATGAAGTGATGCTCATGCATGTCATTGTTAATGGTGTTGTATGTGGTGCCATTTTCATAGTCATTGGAATGTCATACATGAATTCTTTTCAATTGATGAAACCTCTCTTGCACATAATCACTTGAATCATTTCATGTATATAATGCACAAGTCTAAGTAGAGGCATGACTAATATTTACCTAGCTAATGACTTATGTTATTAAAATGAGTCTATTTCCTTTTACTTCTTTTATATGACATTTTCCTCATTCTACATATTCAAGGCTTCTTGTTGTCATGACTATGCAGCAAACTATAAGGATGTTATGGTTTTCTATTTGATTGTTTTGAGGAATTTTGCTTGGGGCTCTAACGATCCTCCTCGTTACGACGAAAAACCTCTTATCACAAGTGCAATTTTTTTGTGTGTGTGCATGTGTACAAGGGTAACAAGACATTATACTTTGTGCCGCCACATGAGGACGAATCATGACACATGCAACTGTGATATCAACATAAAGGTCTAAGATGCACATCAACATCTACCAACAATGAACAACAATCAAACGACAAAATAATAAGACTGAATACCTTTCTGTCCTACCCTGCAATGGTTAGGACCTCCAAGACACATAAGTAATGCTCAAGCCTAGGTTCCCATCAATTTTAACCATTTAAGGTCTTAGGGCTGACAACTGTACTGAAGAAGATGGAGGTGTCTACATCCCACCCGACACAAGCAGACCAAGCAATACAATGATTACAACCAAGTACAACAATAATTAATGAAAAACCACGACCTCTACGGAAGGCGCAAGTTTGAAGGACTCCGACAACAACCCACCATCATTAAGACAAGGCATTATCTATGACTCAGTTAGCATTAATTACCGATCTGTTACTCCCTTTAATTTCCATTAGTTGACGAGTTACAAAATCCACCCTTATAAATAATGTAAATTCAATTAATTGCAAATCCCCATTTACTAAATCATAATAACTGATTGTACTTAATTCAAAGACATTACATTTTATATGTTAACAAATTTGACAAAATTTCAACAACATTACCATAAAATGATAACAACATTACATTTTTTTTTTTACAATAACTTTGCAAATAAATATCAATCACATTACATCTTAGCCTTACATTAATGTTATAAATATAAAAGATAACAAAAGATAAATATAAAAGATAATAAAAATTTTTGATAAAAACATCAACACATAATTGCAATAAAATTTAACATTTATT
>JZKD02S1692751.1:5239-18950 GCA_000966675.3 Picea glauca | reverse complement strand
ATCTTGGAAGGTCATTATCATTTTGGTGGGTGTAGCCTATAAGAGGTTTTGTAAATGTAGAATATTGGTCCGGATAGGTGATATAAATGAAGGATGGTTGATATTCCATGACAGGGTTATTGAATTTTTTATTGTTGTTAATAATATATATATGGTGCAATAACTTGACTTACGTACAATAAATTACTCCAAGTTAGTCAATTAGGGTGGTTGTTCATTTAGACAATGTTGAACTTGGGTGTTCGTTGTCGGAGTCCTTCTTGTCGGGCGCCATCCGTAAAGGACGTAGTCGTCCTTCTTGTTTTGTTGCACTTGATAGTATTCAGTTGGTTGCTTGGTCGGTTGTCGAGTGGGATATAGTCACCCCCAGGTAGCCTTAGTATCTATGTCTGTGTGAGTGATTTTTCTGTGTATGGAATCCAGTGTCGTATCAAGAGTCTCAAGCCCTTTAAAGGCAGGGTTTCCACTCTTGCGACACACCTGACAGAGATTACTAGTTTCTGCCTGAGCAGTCGGCCAGGAGCCTGTCTAATCTTCTTTCAAGAAGACATAAGACTAAAAGCCCTGCTTTTCTGTGCAGAAGTAGTAAACTCTACTGATGGATCCTTCCTTCTGGGACTGTACTGTACTTAATGCCTGGTGTCGTTTCCTGCTTACAGCTGCTAGTTGTACGCCTTATGTCTAGGGGCATTTTTTTTCACTTGTTGTCACGGTGATGTGTCGGGGTCATCTTGTCGTGTTCGCATTGCTTGCATCTTGTTCTAGGTCGGGTTACTAATTTCTGCCTGAGCAGTCGGCCAGGAGCCTGTCTAATCTTCTTCCGGGAAGACATAAGACTAAACGCCCTGCTTTCCTGTAAAGAAATAGTAACCCTAACACCCTGGATTCTTCCCTCTGTGTTCTTACTATGCACCCCCAGTATGTCTTAATGATTGTGTTGTGCACCTTATGCCTATGGTCGTATATTGTTGCAGTACTTGTTGTGTGCCTTATGTCTTCTTGTGCTGAACATCGTGGTTGTGTCTTGTCGGTTGTCGGGTGGCGACGTAGAGTCAAGTGTGTTTATTACTTCTACACGAGCGCACACACCCTAAACAAAAAAATAAATTAAAATTTGCACCTGTTCTCAGAGTTGTTGTCGTAACGAAGAGGTCATTACAACAACCATACTTACATTTGTAACACATGCCATAATCCATTGTGATACTTCCCACTTAAGCCCTATCTGGATGAGCAGTAATCGCAGAAATTGCCAACTTACATTATCATATGCCTTTTTTAAATCCAACTTAAGGATGATAGAACTTAGTTTCTTGGATTTAACTGCGTGGAAGCATTCCTGGGCTAATCCAACAACATCAAAAATCAATCTATCCTTAAGGAAACCAAACCATTCTTGTGAAATACAGGAGGCCAGCATGTCCTTAATGTGAGTTGCAATTATCTTGGAAATCACTTTATAAGCAAAATTGCATAAGGCAACGGAACTGAATTCATTAAAGGACGAAGGTCTTCTCACCTTTGGAATAAGAGTGAAAAAGGTAGCATTGAGTGTGCCTGTGATGAAACCTGATGCTCTGGATTCCTCAACGGCCAGGAGACGGTCCTTTCCCATGATATCAAAGAAGGACTGGAAGAGCTCTTGTGTCCACCCATCTGGGCCAGGGCTCTTCTCTTTCGGCATTTTGTTAACTATAAACTCAATTTCTTCAATGGAGACCGGTTTCCCTATTTCATCACTCTACTCATCAGAAAACATTCTGGGCACATCTTTTAATATATGTATCTAGTTTCTCATGTCTTCCATCTCGGGAGCACTATATTGGGCCTGAAATTTTTTATAAGCATACTCCTTTATCTCTGATTCACTGGAAAGAACCTTTCCATCATCATTGGAAATGTCCCATATTTAGTTATAATTCCTCCTTTGTGTAGCATATTTATGGAAAAAATTGGTGTTCTTATCCCCTTTATTCAGCCATAGGGCTCGACTCCTGAGCCTCCACGTTGATTCCTCAATAGCTAGTATGTTTTATTTCCTGGTCTTAAGGGATGTCATAAGGTTTAACTCCTCCCGTTTGAATATTTGTGATGGTTGGCTCTAAAAAAGCTCAGACAATTTGACTTCAATATGTGTTAGATCAGACTGAAGCTACTGGTTTTTTTTTTCTGCCATTTAATCACCATTTTCTTTAAAAAATTTATTTTTTCACACAAGAGGGCACATGAGGAATTGTCTATCCAATGTGCCATTGAAGCCCATGTTGACTTGATAAGAGATTTAAAATCCAGATCTGATATTCAGGAACTATTAAATTTGAATGGGGCGCAGTCCTTTCGGTGGGAGAAGTCAATATGCAGACAGATCAAATTATAGTTTGATATTGTAGAGTTGATAGTCCAGGACCTATATAAACACTGGCTAGTGATGAGGTTCCCATCCAGTAGAAATCAGTCCAAACGTTTGGATATACCAGCCGAGCCCGACCTGCCATTACGCCAAGTCGGGGACAATTGTGTAGGGTTTAAATCCATCAGTCCTGCAACCTGTAGCATATTGGAAAAGTAATAAGACAGAGGATCGGCTCTAGCCGAGCTACCCCACACCTCTCGGGAAGAAAGAGTAAAATTGAAGTCGCCTCTTACAATAAGGCCCTTTTATGCAAGAAGACCAAAATCTATAATAGGTTGCCAGAAACTTTCCCTTTCCTTATAAGGCGCATAGCAATTTAGGAGTTTGACTTTCTCTGCAGAATGCTTGAATCTTCCCTCTAGAAAAATACCTGTTGAGGTGCCACATGCACATAGCTCAGCCAAAGAAGGATTCCATCCAACAAGTAGGCCACCCGATCTGCCATTAGGGTCCATGGCCACACAGTTCCATGTGGGAAAACACTTAAAAGAGAATCTCTTAGCCTTGTTTGAATCCACAAGAGTTTCTTGCAAGAAAACAACATCAAGAGAAGTTTGATACAGTAATAACTTCAGGGAGGTGATTTTAGAGGGTCCTCCAATCCCTCGTAAATTAAATGAAAAAATAATCATGGGATAACATCAGCTATCGACAAGTGTTCTCTAAGGGCCAAGGGCGAGGGAAGATCAGTCAAATATACCAAGGATTTTTGAACTGAAGAGGAGGGTATGGAGGGGGTCAGACCTCCTTCAATAGCTCCAGGAGGCTTCTTTGGAAGGCGAGGGCGAGGTTTCTTCCGGAGGGTAAAATTTGATCTCGAAGCTGGGGGAGGGTCCAATGAGAAGGAATTAGTGACCGAAAGGGCCTTAGGGGAGAGGGCGTCAACAATCTTGGTGGTCTGTAACGAGTAGGGAGCAGGCAATGGAGAAGGTGCAGGAACAGTGGGTTCACTTAAAAAACTAGAAGTCCCTTCATTCAATGACAAAAGGTTCTTCTCAGGTATCTCACTAGAAGGAACAAGGTCGAGTGAGCCTGGACTGGAAGGCCCATTATCCGTCACCGTAGAAATATTTTTGTTCAGGTCGTCAAGGGGAAGAGTTCTAAGCAAAGGGGAGGTATGCTTAGGATTTCCATCAGACCTACCCCTAGAGGCGGGACCCGACCGACATTCAGGCTCGTTGAATTTCCTCATGAGGATTTCCCAAAAATCGCCAAATATCTCAAGTACCCACTCCTCATTGGCATGCAAATAGTCAACTTCATCATCGGTTAACTTAGAAAAGAAAGTGGGGAAGAAAATTCTCATCTTACCCAGAAAAGAGTCTGTTCCAGAAAGAGGTGGTCATGAAGGAGAAGACCGGTGTGCAGTACCCATGGCAGTAACCTATGCGGCCCCGAACCATAGTCCAGACGAACAATTTGCCTTCAAGTGACCAGGCACACCGCAATTATGGCCGTGAAAAGATTCCTTCCAGTAATCAACTTGTTGACACAACACACGATCCCCTATGACAATATCAATAGATTCAGGCAACCCCTTGTCTATGTCAAACTCGACCAATACCCAAGTTGTCCGCTTGTTACACCACCTCAACAATTCATTGTCGAAGAAAATAAAATTTCCAACAGAATTGACAATGGCTTCAAAGATGATCGTTGACCAAAATTCGATTGGAAAATCCAAGAGCAACATCCACATCTTCCTGCACAAGAAGACTTCAGAGTGGGGGTTGAAGTCTGGATACCACCGTTTGAGCATTAATATGACACGACCAAGAATCCATGGAAGTATCGATGTGGCATAACGCACTACAGTAGGGGAGCGCTAGATCCCCGTCATGTCCCCCATCCCACGTCTGCCCCTTCGAGGAGGGACTGAACGTGTGAAGAGTTTTTCAAAGTTGTTGGTGAGCAAAGGAGTATTTTTGGTGTGGGGAACACACTGCCCTTTTTCTCCACAAATCACGGATGAGTTTCTCCGGGCCGCGACAGGTTCAACGACTATGTGCGCCTACATTTGTGGAGTTTCAATTGTTTATTGCATGGCACGTTTTTCTACAAATCTCGTAAAGTCAAAATCGATTATGATATTTTCCTTCTAGTCTGTAGTGTTATCAAAAGGGAAGAAGAGAAACAATACCTGAAAGTGAGATTGATGGGACATTACATAAAATGCAGTCCCTATTGTTATGACTGGCAACATATAAAATTCAAAACGGTCGTCATTGAAGTCGGGCGTTAATAAGATGAAATATCTTAAAGTCGGGCGCCTACATCTACATTTGTTCAACGACTATGTGCCCCTAGATTTGTGGAGTTTCAATTGCATGGCACGTTTTGCTACGTTTGTCGTAAAGTCAAAATCGATTATAATATGTTCCTTCTAGTCTGTTGTGTGGTCAAAAGGGAAGAAGAGAAACAATACCTCAAAGTGAGATTGAGTGGCAACATATAAAATTCAAAATGGTAGTAATTGTAATTGTACATTTCATTTACACTCACAAGTCTTAAATACATTTATGATACAAATAAGAAAATATAATTTTCAAAGTGATAATATAACTAGTGAGAAAAGGGAACACCGAAAAAAACTAACATATGTTTTTTTGGCAATGCTAATTTTATTAATGTGAACCATTCTACTATCTTTGTTTAATTCTTTGGTATTTAGTGAGAATATTGAAATATTTGAATCATAAGAAACCAAAATCATTCATTCAAATGACTCATTAGTCTATTAAAAGTGCACAACAACAACAACAACAACAAACAAATTGTTATCATTCATTCATAGCAGGAGAAAGAGCATTATTGGAATGATACAGCTACACCAAGCATGTTTTTAAGTTTTTCAAATTTGTCTCTACTCAAATATTTGTGGAGAATATTAGTCACTCAATCATAAGTGGCACAAGAGATTAACTTGGTATCCTCATCTTGCACCAACTCTGTGATGTGATGTTGATGAACTTAAATATACATTGCTTCAACCTAAAAATATTATACTTGTTAAACAATTGAGTTATTCTTCTCCAGAAATCTACAATATTAAATATTTTTCTGGATTTTTATAGCCCCACACTATTATTGTTAACGTTGAAATTTTAGAGTTGAAAATCCATTTATCCATCAAAGTGGCAGAAAATAAATTTGAATTTGAACACTATATACTCGGATGCAATGCATCAAGAGAAGGATAGATAAACAATTAGGTTATGAGATAATTATTAGTATGTCTAATCCATATCTACTTAACAATATCTTCATCTGTTATTTTTGGAATCGAAAACAAAAAAGTGATAGGGCATCAACCTTCTACATGCCCAATTATATAAGGGCCTAGACTCATATACCCTAACATCGTCATAGACATGCAAGATACAAAAATAGCCAAGAACATATTGTTTTGATACCATTGATCTAATTAGATTGAGAACGAGATGAAAGAACACATAGTATTCCAAAATGTACACAAGATATAGTGAAAACTAAACATTGTTACTCATTGATTATTAGTGAAAAATAACAGCTAGAATGGTGGTATATGCATCTAAGAAGAGATGTGCATATGATGCTCATCCAAAAAACCATGTAACAAGAGGCTAAATATATGTTTTCTCATACTCACACTATCAATAGATCGTTAGTGGCAAAACAAATAAATGCTATAACTTTCATATACGAGCTCCATCATGGGCTCTCTTTGCACTGTTAGAAATATTTTCCCAATATTTACAAGTTTATGCAAGTGAGATGTGTTTTTGGTGGGTTTTGATTCTACTAAACTTACCATCTAAAATTCTCTCCATTTTTTGTATTATTCTACAAAAAAAACATATAAGACTCCATGACACTTATACACCATTTAATAAAATATATACACCAAACAAATAATGGGATTTGGCTCTGTATGTAGGTAGGGGAGGTACTTTAGTTATTGAGAGTACGAAAAGAGTTATAAAGCTATATAAATTGTGTTTTAACATAGCCTTAACACAATTATACAAGTCATTGATGTCTGGATTGACGTAGATAATGGACCTCAACAATCTGAAGACTCATTAATGTGCAGAAAAATACATGTTAATGAAGTTCACGGAACAAATGCTCTATAAGTTGAGGGCATTTCTGAACCAATTGGCAGATTCCCTGGCATATCGCTTAGGCACCAACAACTGAAGATATCATAAACATGGTGAAATATACATCTGAGTCCAGTTCCAGGAACAAATGTTCTATGAATTGAGGATGTTTCTAAACCAATTGGTAGATTCCCTGGGATATCGCTTTAAATTGTCATTGTAATCAACATAATATAAACCAAAGTGATAGTCATATCCACTCGCCCACTCAAAGCCATCCAAAAGCGACCAAACCACATAACCCACACTCCACATGGAAAAGTCAAATGACAACAAAGAGGAGTGAATGTCGCACACACCTTATGGCTTCAAGTAGGGATGATAGATCTTTTGAATGGTACTCCACTTGCCCCAAATCCTGCAATGTTTCTACAAGTGGGGTTGTGTCGTTGTCGAAATCACCATACCCTATTCAAAATTCACGTTGTTCATAACAATCAAATCCATATTTGGTCACAACGATCAGATCCATATTCTTGACTAAAGACAACATTGAAAACCAATGAATGAACATTAAAAGTGGGTACCTGTCTCAGTGATATATATGGGAAGATTGTTATAGCGGTGCTTAGTATAGTTTATCGCCTCCCTCAATCCAGCAGGATATGACCTAAAAGAGGTGACACCTTCCGGCAAACCACAGATGGAGAGTCATGTATTATTTACTTAAACTAACCATAAACAACGATGAAATTATATATCCCATTATGGGTTTTTATAGAATAAACTATATATCGAAACACTTACAGTGGATCCAATTTAAACTCCATTTACTTGATCTGAACCATCAATTCCAAACAAAGAAGTTTTAATACCATAGAAGAATCAAATGCCATGAGTTACTTGATCTGTTGAAATTGATTGACCAATTTGCCAAGAAATTAAGTGATTAAAGTGATTAAAATGGTACATATTTAGCTTACCTGATATATTAGCCTGGGCGTCCAAAACGTAGTTAGTTTTCAAGAATTTTGTGGAGTGGTATTGTTGACTGTAAAGTCTGTTGAATAATAATTGTAACCAAGAAATATGAATGATCCTTTCAGATCTTTGGCCTCTTTGCTACTAAATTGTGGCAAGCGTGCTCCCACTAACCTTCACATAGAATCAAGGTACTTCCCCGACATTAGTGGATCCAAAAACCTGTAAAGTAGGGTAAATTGACCTGCACAGGTAGCGTGCTAACCTCGCCTACCTACACATGTAACTGAGGACCTCACCCGCAGATAGGGTACAAACACTATAAATGTAGGAAGACCTGCACAGGTAGTGTTCTGACCTCACCTACCTGCACGGTAATTGAGGACCTCACTTGCCCAATAAATGTAGGAAGGGCCTCATTTATTATGATGACAAAGACACAGTACACAATGCAAGCGGATCTAAGATTGCACAATTTCACGTAGAACGCAGAAAACTAAAACCAAACTAAGCGGGAAGGTCGTGGCAGGGTTCGATAGGCTGTGGAAAAGGCGTGAACATGGGAGGATTTGATAGACTGGGAACAGACGATGAAAGGTCCAGACAAATTCTCCCTTAAAAGAACGCCTTCCCCGTAATTATGGATTCTAAAAAAATAAAATTTTAAATTTTATAAAATAAAATTTTAAATTATTTTATCTATATCATTATCCATTGTAGTGTAGTGAGTTAGAATTGTGAAAGCGGGATTAAGTGAATGGAAAAAAATGCCCTTCGCCTCTTTTCACTAAGAAACCAAATCACATGGAAACTGAATATTGAGCAACATGCATACTGATTACATTATGATATTACATCGATGCAACGTCCATATATAAAACAAACCCTTAAACGCTTTTTTTGGTAAGTAAGGTTGACTTGATTCTCCTTTGAGTACAATTTGAAATTCTGACTCGATTCACCTTCGTGTACAATTTGAAAATCCTCGGTTTAATCAAAACGTGGACATAGGCTTCATAGTATGCAGTTGATCATATCATTTCATAAGTTTTGTTCTTTTCTAAATTCTCAAACTTACCTTCATTGTTGGGAATCAACTTCAACGCAATACTTCCCTTCTCAAAGGTTTTGATGTCTCCGTGCTTGACAACTCCCCATACATAGTTACGAAATCCATCTGAGGAAATTCATAGCAGTGAGCCATACATCATTTGTTTTGAATTTGTTGCATCTTCCTTTATTGTTTTCAAAAGGATGCAGTGCTTCAGACCTTGATCCCCACATTGGATTCCCATAAATTTTACGTTCTTATATTGACTGATATTATCTGGAACATTATTCTTGCAGAAATCTTGAATAACAGGTCTCAGTGAGGCGAAGAAGTCCTCATGGACCAAACGAAAGTGTGTGGACAAGTATTCGTCAATATTGTTATAAGTCTAGCATAGTCGATTGATAGGCAATGTTTCCAGACTCTGGGAAGATATTTCATCTTCGGTTAGTAAAATTGGAAAACTCCCCAAGGCTGTTGATCCCTGTATGCATAACCAACAGTGATAAAAATTTAATTTGTAATTATATTCAAATACAGTGTAAAACAAAATTATCTTTGAATACATTGCTAAACAAAAAGATTTATGGGATTTCTAATTATTATTTTTTTAAATTAATAAATCTGGGTTAACATGGATCCATTTTCCTATGGATTTGGGTTTATGGGTTTAGTCAACCTTGTGGTTGAACCAACGACTTCCCCAGAGGAACCCAACGGGATGGAATTTGATGGGGCCCAGCAGGATGGGGCAAATTGTTTGTCACAGGTCGTTTTGACCATAAGTTCTTTGAAAACCATCAAATTTGACCATCTGTTGGGATAGGAAATTCCAACCCTCGAGCCCAATGATACAGGTTGAATCCAGGGCTACATAACATTCATAACTATGATTCACCTTTGTGTACAATTTGAAAATCCTCGGTTTAATCACAATAGTCCATATGATGGCCCTGCAACTACATCAACATTGAATGTTGAAAGACTAATGAACATAACTTGTATAAAATCGTGATTAGCTGGTATTTTGATTTCTCTTATCACCTCACGCATATTCATTGAACACCCAATTCTGCGCATATTCACTAAACACCCAATTCTTCAAAAAGTCATTGGAATCGTTGGCATCGATTTTGTATTCCCAATTTCTCTTTTCTGATTATAGGTTCCCAATATCGTCAGTTTCTGCATCTCACGCACGAAAGCTTGCAAATTTGTTTTCGAAGATCCTCCCTCTCGAACAACTTTTGAATCCATCTCCTTCAAATTCTCTACACGTCTCCTCATCTACTTTCCCTCATCTTCAATCAACACAAGCCTCACAACTTCCTTCATTTTCTCCTTAGGAATCTCATCTTTGTGCTAGAAAAACTAGACTCCTACACCAAATTGCCCAACAACTTGCTTTCTTTGTGCTGGCAAAACTGGACTCCTACACCAAATTGCTCGATGACTTGCTTAGATTTGAAGTGATGATCTCCAAACATCGGCCATGTGATCAGAGGAACACCCATAGTTATGCTCTCCAGCGTCCAGTTCCACCTGCAGTGGGTCATGAAGGCGCCGACTGGAAGATGGGAAACAATAAGAAGCTAGGCGCCCATCCCTGTATGATTAAGACTAACCCTTTATTTTTCATTCGATCCTCAAAGTTGTGGGGAAGATAGCTGGCTTGAATGGCATCTATACCTGAAATCATGAAGGATGAGCACTGAAAGCATGGAGAATGAGCAGGGTCAAGCTTGGAGCCTTTGGGAGCCTTGGGAGCCTTCACCTTTGGTGGCCTTTGTTTCAGTAGCAGCCGCAATAACTTCCTCCACGACGACAATAACATATGCACGTGGCACATGTTTACTTTTTGTGGATAGACTACGAAAAAGCCAGAGCGAACACCCCCTAAAAGAACGCCTTTGGCATAATAAAGTAGGAAAGAAAGTAGAAAAAAGATGTTCGTACTCTACGCATAAATCACAAAAGGGTTTGGGGACTAAGTTGATTGTAGCACGAAGAAACACTATGCATGAGTGGATTGCGTAACCAAGAAGGGGTGAAATGTGTTCAAAATATCTAATGTAAGTTGAATATAATGAGAAAAGCCTAACAACTCTATGAAGTAGTTAATTTTTTATTAATATTATTATTATTTTTTTTTTTTTTAACTATAACGGGTATGGGATTTATTTATCTGAATTGAAAATGGGTCTTAGCCGAAGCGACCCCTAATACAATACAGTTTACTAATTGTTGTTGCTTTTGTTTTTCATCCTTCTCAGGGAGTTTGAACAAATCTTTCATTGTTTACAATTAGCAGTCCTTTCATGAGTGTGTTGCCTTTGTTTGCCATCTGATCAGCTTCAATGTTTGACTTTCTAAGAATGTGATAAAACTTGCACGAGTTGAAGTCTTAAAGAACTCTCTTCAATCTGTCCAAGGTTTTGTTTAGACTGGCGTTTTTGAACCGTGTCTCCTTGTTTAAGGGTTTTATTATTATCTCTAAGTCTCTGAATACTTGAAGGTCTTTGATTCCTTTTTCTCTCGCAATGTGGCAAGCTTTAATGAGCCCTAGCATCTCGAATTGATTGTTGGTTTTCTAACCTAAACCCCAGCAGAAACAATCTTTTGTAGACCCCTCCGGGGAGTAGATGACCCCCCCATCACCAGCGACACCAGGATTTCCTTTAGACGCCCCGTCAAAGAAAATTGTGGATAAATTTTGAGACCGCCACAAAAGACTGGAAAGTGTCGCCATCATCTCTTATGCGCCAATCCGGTGTGACAGATTGGGGGGAGAGTGGAAGATTACCTATATAAGGCACAAGAGGGCCTAGCCACCTCTTTTCCTCGGGCAATAACGAAGAATCCTCTTTAAAATACTGTTGTTGGGCCGCTTCCAGGAGGAAAGATTTAGCTTTTGCAGCTACTTGCATAAGGGAGTGCCGCAGCTCTTTGAAAATCAGTTGATTGCGTGCCAACCAAAGATGCCAACATACATACTTGGGAATCGTTGTCCAGATTTTGCGCCAAAAGGATTTTGAGGGGATTCGTTGGGGATAGATGAGACTCCAAGAGGAAAAGAGCTCTGCAACAGAATTTTGAGGCTAAAGTGATATTTGAAGGTCCTGTAGGATGAGTCCCCAGACCTCTTTAGCAAAGCTGCATTCCATGAATAAGTGTTGGGTTGTTTCAGAGTTATTATTGCATAACACACATCTGTGAGGCCCCGCTATGTTCCTTTTCTCCAGGTTATCTCCCGTTAGAAGTTTATTGTGCACCAGGGTCCAAAAGAAGAAGTTCACTTTTGGTACGGCTAGCGGTTCCCAGACGCTTTTCCAGAATGTCGGATTTTGATTGTTGTTTCTTGAAGCCTGCAAGTTTCTATATCCTTCTGTCGTGGTGTATACGCCTGTTTGGCCCCAACCCCAGCTATCTTTCATAGTTTTGTTGACAGGGGCGACGTCCTCCAGCAAATCTTCAAAAGTGGATAGTTGCAGTGATAACCGGGCTGGGACTCCATGGAAATCCCATCCTGCCCAGTCTCCATGCTCGTCCCACTTCGAGAGGTCATATAATCTATTGACTCATGCTCTCTGCAACCAATCTCTGAGATCTGTTATATCCACGTTTTCAGCCAATGGTTCCCTTCCCATGATTCGATCAAGCCACAAATGCGTGCGTTTTCCATTGCCAGGCGATCTGTAGAGCGAATTTTTAAAGAATTTGTTGCTTTTGCAACACAATTTCCACACCTACGTACAACTGACTGTGCTCTCGTTTTGGAGGTTGCTGATATTTTTGTTAGGCCTGTATTTTGCACGCAGGGTGTCGCTGATCGGGTGCGTGGGCTCGTAGATCAATTTCCACAAAATCTTCCCTCCCAGCGCTAAGTTTACAAGTGCGGGGTCTCTGATTTGCAGCCCGCCCTCTGCCATGGATTTTTTAACTACGTCCTAGCACACCAAATGCATTTTCTTTTCATTGCCCTTCCCTCCCTGCCACAGGAAATCTCTAAGGAGTTTGGAGATCTGCTCCATCACGTTTTTTGGTGCTAGAAGAAATGTCGCCTGGAAGATTGGAAGAGCGGACAACAGGGATTTAATTAAGATTACTTTGCCTCCCTTAGTCAACCAGTAGCCTCCCCACGCTGAAATTTTTGATTTGATTTTGGAGATGACATCGCTCCAAAGCGATCTTTTGTTAACGCCAGAGATTATGGGAAGGCCGAGATACTTAAACCTGTCCCATTTTGTTTGTCCTTTGAACCTGAGGAGAGTGGTGATGCCTATGAGTTCGTGCTGACTTATATTCCAGCTGAAGACTTCGCTTTTTCTCTCGTTCACTAAGGCTCCCGATACTCTGCAAAAATTTCTGAGGACTGTGTCAAAAGATTTGGCAATTCTGATGGAGGCTCCCCCAAGGAGGAGGGAATCATCGGTGAAGAGCGCATGATTCAGAGGTTCTGCTCCAGTGGATGGTTTGAGACTCGGAATGTTACCAATTAATCTTTCAGCGGTGAGTTTTCGACTAAGGGAATCAACCATTAAGATGTACAGGAAAGGGGAGAGAGGGCATCCCTGCCTAATTCCTCTCTGAGCTTGGAAAAAATTGGTTGGGCGGCCATTGACTAGGGGGGCAATCCATGGACTATCAATGCAGGCTTTAATTAGCTGAACAAATTGAGGCGAGAATCTAAAGGTGAGAAGAACTTTGCAAAGGAATGAGCGATTGACTCTGTCAAACGCATTTTCCATGTCTAATTTTATCAACATTCCTTTCTCTTTTCGTTGTTTACTTGTATGTATTGTCTCCTTGACTTGGATTACATTGTCCAGAATGTGCCTACCTTCCAAAAAACCACCTTGAGGGCTGGAGATCAATCTTTTTAGCAGCGGCTTGATCCTATTTGCTAGGAGTTTTGCCAGAATCTTATAGGAGGTGTTACACAGCGATATGGGCCTAAACCTTGCAAATGAATCGGGGCTGGAGTCTTTGGGGATTAAAGCCAGGTAAGTGGAGTTAGTTCCTCCCCCTCCCTTGGCTTTTTTCATAAACCCACTTATCATTTTCTGGACATCTTCCTTGATAATATGCCAGCAAGTTTTGTAGAAATGGATTGTAAATCCATCAGGCCCTGGTGCCTTGTTTGCATCCATGGACCAGATAACATTAATGATTTCTTCCTCTGTT
>JZKD02S1692740.1:117376-127381 GCA_000966675.3 Picea glauca | reverse complement strand
AGAAGACGGATGTGTCCATGAAAAGTGAGACCAAGCAGAAGAATAACCTTTCATATCCTCCTACAAGAAATGAACAACGGAATGGAAGACGAAGGAATTTCTGCAATTTCTGCAACATTAGTGGCCGTTGGGAGAAGAAGTGCTGGACATTGCACCCTGAAATTCACCACAAGTCAAGCAAGCAGAATGTAAAAGAGCCCGTGAAGAAGGAGGCTCCATCCACCATTGGAAAAGAACGATTACGAGATGAAAGTGCTTGGTGTTGGTTCGGCAAGCAGTTCATAATGTTTTTGCAAGTTGTATTTCTGCTATGTTGCAAAATTTCGAGTTTTATGGGGGCAGGTATCTCCCTTTTGATGGAAAACACTAAAAAAATTTCCGACTCGAAATCGAGAAGTAATGGCGTCATTTCGAAGGGATGGACGAGAGAAATCCAATGGCGTGAAAATCGTGCCAAACGACCTCCAGATGAGAAAGTTGCCTCTTATCGATGACCACAGCCTTCCTTATCTTCGGATGAGTGCAGGATGGGTTTTTTTTTTTTTTATGCTGGATTCTCAGAGACTGTACCTGTCAGGATTGTCAATAGACAATGTTCTTCAGGCCTACAAGTAGTTGCAAATTTTGAAGCTAAAATTAAAGCTGGGTTTTACGACATTGGCATCGGTGCAGGACCAGAGTCAATGAGTGTCACTCCTTTGGCGTTTGAAGGCTCTATCGAATCGATCTCTGGACTCCACACGTAGCAATGGCTGTTGGAGCTCGCAAGGGTTCTCAGACTAGGAGGGATTAGCGTCCTTCAAATCTCTAATTCCACAAATGATGATGTTGAAGAGACCCTACCTGCTCCAGAATGCATTCTTCAATTAATTACTGAAGCAATACCCAAATCTGCTCTCTGCCGCTGTCAAGAAAATTGTGAAAATCACCGATAAGTTGCAACAACAGGTTGCAGTTGCAACGGAAGACGTGACCCAGAAATTGGCGAATGAGCTCATTATTGATCCAGTCCACAAGCTCAAAAATGAATTCCGCAACTTCAAAAGTCATGCTACCTGACAGAAATGGAAACCCACCATTGCAGATTGCTACAAGGAAGAAGCATGGGGAGCAGATCTAATCCACATAGATCAAGGAAAAGATCGTGGGAAAATCCCACCAAATCTTGAATACACCTCCAGAATCATGTCGCCTACTTCTTGTGAGACAACGTGGCGGTTCCATGCGAATTTATCAGGTGCACATGTCTGTCCATAAGCATCATTGTCACTATTCTGTTACGAAAACTAATTGTTCCGAGCACTGAGTATCATTCTGTTATGGTGAGAATCTCGCAGGGATAGAACAAACAACCATTTACAGATTGGTAATCTCATATTTGTCGTTCTGTTGTTTCTCCTATTCAATACATTCGATCCTTCTTCACTCGGATCTTGGAAGGTGGCCGCAGTGCCCTGTCTCAACGGAGGCCATGGCTAGAGATGGTGGATCAGAGCGCCTTGATGAAGCCGGAGTCGCTGGCTGAGGCGAGCAACAGGATCTGCAAGAACTGGATGTATTTTTGCGTCAATTACCTGCTGCTGCTCTGTGGGGTTTTGTCTTTTAGCCTCGTCTTGCACCCTATATCGTTGTTCCTCCTTGCTGCCCTCCTGGGAGGCTGGATCTTCCTTTATCTCCTTAGGACGGAGCCTCTCGTCCTATTCAATAGGACTTACAGCGATAGGGAGGTTCTCGATATCATGACGATGCTCACCATTGTTATCGTGTTTCTCACGAGCGTTGGGTCGTTACTCATCTCGGCGCTTATGGTCATATTGAGTATCGTTTTCACCCACAGTGTATTTAGGGTTCCCGAAGATCTGTTTTTGGATGAGAAAGAGCAAGCGGTTGGATTCTTGTCCTTCCTTGGTGGCGGTGGATCCCAGCCTCCTGTTATTAGCCATGTTTGAGAGTTGTCTCATGGCTTGTTTGGTGACTTCAGTGGAGTTGAGCTACTGAGGCTGCAAAGCAGAGCATTGGTGCTTTGGACTTTCTAGATACAAGTGCCATTATATTTTTGTTCGTTTTGCTGGCAGCAACAGAAGGAGCACATCAAGTATGTTTAGGACAGTAAAGTGCCATGAGGTGGTGAATTGATTGATGGGAAGTCTCCATAGAGCCGAGACTTATTACTCGGATTTCTTTAAGCACTGAGACTTGATTGTTGCAGGTCACATAGGCCATTACATAGCAAAAGAATCAAGAGTCAAGACTTTGGACTATTCCCACACTTTGGAGGATTGTATAGTTCGTTGTTTGGAGTTCAAATGAAGGAAATGTCCATATGCCAAGCATCAGATTTGGTAAAGCTGACTATTAAAACTTTTTGTTTTGATCATATACCCTAGTTTTAAATACTTATATATGCACATGAGATATGTTATAGTCGGGGTCTCCTTGGCGAGAACGTGCAAAAGTTTGCCTGGATATGCTTCTATACTTTGGTTTTTTCACCACTAGTGTAATTGAAAATTTGGCACATCAAAATTGCCTTCAAAGTTTGATGTAATTGCCATGTAAAGGCCACAGTTTTCCTAGTGCATATTTTGGCCATGATGCATATTTTTGTAATGGGTACATAGAACCATAGAAGTTTCCCATTGGTGCATATCTCGACATTTGAGTTGGCATAAGAATTGCCTTGTAATTTGATGTAAAATGATCATGAAGCATTGAAAAAGGTTTGTGTAGCCACTCTTGAGTGAGGAAGAGTGAGAGGCGTATTTTTGTGCATTAAGCCTTGTTGGATTCTTTGTAAAAAGTTGATTGAGGCAAGCCTATTTTTGGCATTTTCATGTAAACTTGACCAATGAGTGTACTTATAAACTCTTGGCAAGTGTTTCAAAAATATGTAAATAGGTATGATCAGTCACAGATCCAGGTTATCATCAATTACAGGTTGCAACAGTTGTAGATGTGGGTGTTTGCATTCTGATTCTGAAGAACATAGGTGAAGGAGTCTTGAGGGGATGTGCCTTTTTCAGGCATTTGCATTGCAATAGTTGCAGGTGTTGGTGTTGCATTCCGATTCCGAAGAACAGGGGTGAAGGATTCTTAAGGGAACGTGCCTTTCAGAGACATTTGTATGCACTTGATGATGGATTGAAGCTTATACTTTTGGAGACCAAAAGTTTCTTTTGTGGGGAGGTGTGATCCGAATGGATCTCCGCACGTGAAAGAACTTAGTGCCATGTTGATTTCAAGGTGGAGACAAAAGTGTTTAAATGATGCTTTCTTGGGTTATATTTCTCATGCATTTAATTATGCATTTGTGGGAAAAATACTTCATGCATTTTTTGATAAATGCTTTATGAAGTGCTCATGCATTTAATTATGCATTTTATGAGTTTTAATAACTCATGCATTATTATTATTCACTTGTAATTAAATGATTAATATTTGTGAGAGAAAATTTGTGTCACATATTATTCATTTATTAATTATGGAAATTGGTTTTCATGTGAGAAATCACCTCACACCAATTTGCCATTTTTATCTCAATTGTAGGTTGAGAGAATCAAGGGCATGGTTGGGAAGTCTTTGGGTAGTTTTGAGACTTTTCCATTTTTAAGCCTAAGATGGTTGAGGATCCTAGTTTTAAGGTTCTTGTTTTCCCTTCTTTGTAATTAGATCCTACAATTGTGGATCTTGTAATTAATGCTATTAGTTGGAGAGTAAGTAAGGAAAAACTATATATATTCCTTATGTGAGCCAGTTGGAGGAAGGAGAGGAAAGGAAAGAGTGCTTAGCTATTGAAAGCCATAGTGCTGAGCTAATGAAGAGCCATAGTCCTTGAATGTAAGAAATCTTTGAGAGCTCACTTTGAAGAAGGAATATAGAAGATCTGCATTCCAGTTGGAGCAGGTCCGGAGATGTAGCCCCAAAGGTGGAGGGGTGAACTCCGTTATCAACATTGGTTGTCTCTCTCTTATTTGCCTTCATGTATTTTATACTCCTTAATGTTCATTTGTATTATGTTTATGCTTGTAATGCTTTATGATAAATGAACTAATGTGCTCAATAAAACCTGTATAAGCCATAGTCAATTTTAAGATCCTCACATTGTAAACATAATAGACTGGGTACCAGATCATGCTTCTTAAGGGTCAAAGTGATTAGGTTCATACATAATCAAACATTTAATTGAATTAACCCAATAAAACTAAGCGAATCATGCTTTAATCA
Organism: Picea glauca; assembly: GCA_000966675.3. Taxonomy (NCBI): domain Eukaryota; kingdom Viridiplantae; phylum Streptophyta; class Pinopsida; order Pinales; family Pinaceae; genus Picea; species Picea glauca. The sequence continues at coordinate 123,157 of JZKD02S1692740.1, read as the reverse complement.
TAAGTTACTTCTTATTCACGTGAACAAGCTCATCGAGTGTATTTATGGAGGAAATAGTCAATTAGATACACATGGAATAGGTAAAATAGGCTCAGATAGAAGGTAATATAGGGTATTAGAAGTGTCAAAATGGAGACTCAACAAAGTCCCTCATGGCCGAGTTGAAGGCTTCTGAGTCAGAGGCTGATTCTAATTCCTAGTCAAAGCAGATTATCGATGCTGAACCTAGTGCCATGGTCACTACCACCAAAGTCTGGCCAAGCAAACCAGAAGAACCAGAGGAAGGGGAACACCTCTTTCACTCTCAGATGTGGGTCAAGGGGGCTCTGATTCATTTCATTGTCGACAATGGTAGTCAGAAGAACCTAATTTCAGCAGAGGTTGTCAAGTGGCTGGAGCTACCAACAAAACCGCACCCACATCCCTACACCATTGACTGGATTCGGCAAGGAAGAGATCTTTTCATCAGCCAACAATGTCTTCTGCCCTAAGACATCAATCCTGTCAAACATGAAGTACTATGTGATATATCTCTCCTTGAAGTTTGTGATGTTATTTTAGGAAAACCCTATTTGTGGAAGCGTCATGTTGTGTATGAGTCTATACCTTGCAATGTTATTATTACTTTGGGTAGAAAATTGTGCAGGATCCTAGAGGTGGCACCACTTACTGTTATTTCTTTAATCTCTACTAAGAAATGCAGTAAGGTCATTTCACAAATCAGGAAGTTCATCTTCTTTGTGATCCATGCTCACAGTAAGTAGAAGGTCATTGCTACATCCGTGGCCTCTACACAACACCTCTCTTTGCAACATAAGCAAGTGGATAGAATTGTGGAAGAATACAGAGACATATTTGCCTCACCTACAAGGGTACCGACACATTGCCAAGTCAAGCATCCCATTGATCTAACCCTCGACGTGCCTCTACCTAATGGTCCAGTCTATCGATGCTCGCTGATGGAGAATGACGAAATCAAGTGTTAGATCCAAGAGATTCTTCAAAAGGGGCACATCAGACCCAACTCCTCCCCTTGCGGAAGCTCGATTGTACTGGTGCAGAATAAGGACGAGACTTGGTGACTCTACATTGATTACAGAGCCTTAAACAAAATCATAGTCAGGAACTGCTACCCCATTCCCAGGATTGATGACCTTCTTGACCAACTCAAGGGGGAAAAGTTCTTCAGCAAGATTGACTTGAAGTTTGGCTACCACCAGGTTCCCTTCGAACCAAATGATGTCTGGAAAACAACCTTCAAGTCTAAAGAAGGTCTGTACGAATGGATGGTCATACCCTTTGGATTAACAAATGCACCAACCACTTTCATGAGGTTGATGGATGATGTATTGAGACCCTTCACCAACTCCTTTTTGGTAGTATATTTGGATGACATCCTCATCTTCAACATAACATGGGCGGAGTGACATATCCAGCAGGTTTTGAGCACTCTGCAACAGCACAAGATTTATGCCAACTTGGAAACATGCTCTTTTGACATGACCATGGTCTAATACCTGGGCTACATTGTTGATGAGAATGGGGTATATGTTGATCCAACTAATATCCAAGTCATCCATGACTGGCCAACCCCGACCACACTGACCGAGCTTCAGAGCTTCTTGGGACTATCCAATTTCTACCAATAGTTCATGTTGGGATTCTCCCATATTGCATGGGCCCTCATCCAGGTGACCAAGGGCAATGGCAGGGCCAAGTTAGTATGGGGGAAGAAGCAACAATGAGCATTCAATGATATGAAACATCTCTTGTGCTCATCTCCAGTACTCTCCTTGCTTGATTTGCAACACCCATTCGATATTGAGACTGATGCATCAGACTATGCTATGGGTGCAGTCCTCACTCAACACGGTCATCCTGTGGCATACCATAGTGAGACACTCTTTGATACTATCTGGAAATACCCCACCTATGACAAGGAAATGTATTCCATTATATAAGCCTGTCGTCAATGGAAACATTACAATTTGGAGAAAGAGACGATCATACACATTGATCACAAGCCTCTGTAGTTAATAAAGACACAGGGGAAATTGTTGAACGACTGCCATCAGAAGTGGTCCACCTACATGCAGCAGTTCCATATCAACATCAAGTATAAGACAAGTATCTCCAATCGTGTCACTGACTGCCTCAGTCGGCCTCTTGTGGCTGCACTCACCACTGTGTTCCAGTCCTGTGGACATGAAGCATCAGAGTGGCCCCAACTTTATCAGCAAGATCCAGACTTCACAACCACATATCAACTCTTGGGTCCAGGCACCACTGTCAGTGATTTTCACCTTCAGTATAGAATCTTATGCCACTTGGGCCATCTCTGTATTCCTACAAGAAAGCATGCAAAGTTGATTTGGGAAGCCCACTATAGTCGGGTGGTAGGACATTTTGGCATAGAGAAAACTATGGTCATTCTTCAAAAACATTTTTATTGGCCAAAACTTCGACAGGACATCAACAAGTATATCAGATCTTGCATTGCCTGCACCATTTCCAAGCCAACCATCAAGAAGCAAGGCTTCTAAACCCCTCTTCCTTTTCCCAAGAATTCCTGAGAATCCATATCAATGGATTACATGTCTAGTTTGTTGTCTAGTAAGAATGGGAATGACTGCGTGTTTGTGGTCGTTGATTAGTTTTCGAAGATGGCCATCGTCATAGATTGTAAGAAGAATGTCATAGCGACAGAGATTGCCAAGCTCTTCTTTGAACAAGTTTGGGTCCACTTTGGGATACCACAGACCATCATCTCTGACCGAGACAACAGGTTCCTCAACACCTTTTGGTCGAGTCTCTGGTCTCTTTTGGACACCAAGCTCACAAAATCCACTGCTTTCCACCCCCAAATTGATGACCAAACCGAGGTCTTCAATCAAATGATTGTGCACATCTTACGCATGTACAATTCTAAGCAGCCTCATACATGGGACGAGAGTCTTCCATATGTCCAACACAACTACAACAGGGCTCTCCATAGTTCCACTGACCATAGACCATTTTAGGTGGGTCTGGGATTCCAACCCTTGGGATCCATTGATGTTGCACTTCCTCTTTCCACCACACAGACAGACTCTTTCCCTGATCAGTCTATGATCGACAAAGACACCAGGTTCATTAAGTGGATTCATCACATCCACGAATAGGTCCAAGAGATTTTGCATAAATCCAATGCTAAGTACAAGAAACACTATGATCAACATAGGGTACCACACCAGTTTCAGGTTGGCGAAAAAGTCTGGTTACATTTGTAGAAGGAGCGTCTCATCGAGCCCCATCAAAAGCTTCCCCACTTCACTATGGGTCATACACTATCACCAAGGTTGTGGGTAGCAATGATTTTGAGCTCAACACTCCACCCTTCCTTGGTCTACATTATTCAATGTGGACCTCCTTTGACCATATTTTCCACCGTTATGGACACCTCTGAGATCACCGAACAACTGACACCAACAGAGCTCAACCATGACTACATGGAACAAGCATCCATCAATCAGATTGTGGACACATAGGTTAAGGGCACTCACCAACAACAGATCCAACTTTATCGGGTTGTCAAGGTAGGGAAACTCCTACACCAAGGCAAGTGACTCACCCAGGGCCAAATCTAGTTGAAGTTTCCTCACCTGATGGGGGAACTCAATGCACTAGATACCATTGCTTCTTAAGGGGGTAAGATTGATCCAGATGGATATTGGTGGCCACCCACCTATTTCAACTGGCTCCTGATGTCCATATGTGTTCAACACGTCTTTTTGTATTGCTTTATAATTGTGAGTTCTACACTTTTGGGGTTGTTTGAAGCCTCACACATTCTCCAGGTAGATACAGGTGGCCTCTCACCTAGTCCAAATGGATTATTTTGTATGTTTTCATGTCAGCACATCTTGTTGTACTTTCAGGGTTGTTTTGGGGCCCTAAATGTTGTTTTTTTGGCTTGTCACAGTCAGACTGTAGACGAAGTTAGAGTCTGACAGCGGAATGTGTAGTTCTCTGAAATACCTTTCCAATGGGCTATCACGTGCTTAAAACAGAGGTTGTATCCAAAATTTATGACCCTAGGAAGTTGAGGTACCAAATTACACCAACTTACCCATAGGGCCCACATGACTTTTGGTGTTTAACCTTATAGGGTTAGGTTTTTGGATGTCTAGGGTTTTGTCATTTGTGAGTAATATGAAAAGGGCCTATGGAGCCTCATTGTAATCCATTATGTTCAAAAAAATGCGTGTAGCAACCACATCTCTTCTCAGAGATAGCTACCACCATTCGAGCAAGTTTCAGTTTTGCAGTTTTACAGTTTTAGGCTATTTCATTATTAATAGAAGATATTGTTCACTGGATATTTTTGTTATTCTTCCTATCTCTATTTTTATTGTATTCAACCTATTAATCGATTCATTCTGCTCCTAGATCCGAATCATAGAACCCTTCATTGTACCCTTTCATTATAATTGTACCCTTTGTCTCCTTTATATATACCAAGGAAACCTGGCATATTTATTATCTTTCCCTTATTTGTTGGCAAACCAAACATTCAGACACAAAATTTTGAACATCAGTTTTAAGACCTTCCTAGAAAAATCCCTCCCATTTCTTATTCTTTCCTTGAAAGGGAATCTACCATGACATTATTTTTTCCTTGAAGATGCATAGTTTATCAAAATCATTTCATAAACATTTAAAAATCTGAATATAGCATAAATGTATTTGAATGAAATCTCGATTCAATTTTTTTCACAAGTATTAGAAGACTAGCAACAAGAAACATGAATGCAAGTTAAATCAACAAATTCAAATGTGACATAATAACATACTTGAACTATACACAATGTAGGTGATGTTTTCTATTAGGTGCTTAATTCCTCTTTAAATAATTAGAATTCTAAAATCCATCTTCTACAATCAACTACCTCCTCTACGTTTTATTTGAAATTGTATCTCCCTTTTCCCTTTCTTTGTGACTCTTTATAAGCTTAAGAGGGATTATGGAAATTAACTAACAACCATTTACTAATAATTATACATTCAGGAAATTGAATGAATTTCTTCTAAATTTAGACATCAATCACATTTAATAAATTGAGAGACTTTACTATAAGCTAGAGTAAAACCCATTTTATAACTCGATCTAGTATGTAGAGTTTCATTAAATCCAACCTAGTGAAGACTTACATTATCGATCCAAGAAACCTCCTTGTTATACCTCTATTTTTCACCCTAGGCCTCACAAGAGACCCACTTATGTCATATTCTCAAAATCACATGCTTTTTCCAACAAAAAACCATACTTTTAACCCTAGTCACTCTTTTCCTAGATATAATAGAAATCGGTCCCTTGTTGCAACACTTCAAGGGGCGGTTGATCTCTTGTTTGATTACTGCAACAAGTGGAATCCCCTAGAACCTTCTAGATATAATCAGTTATGAGGATATAAAAAAAGGATGGGTTTTCCATGTTGGAACCACAAGTTCTGAGGGCTCATCCCACTCTTTTTGGAAACAATCGATCAGTCAATCAACTAGCAGCTGGAGACAGACAGTCGGGTGGTCTAGTATATAGTTAGTCGGATAATTGACTAAAGGTTGGATATCAACTAACCGAGTAGTCGATTAGGTTGTTGGGTTAACTTGGTAAGTCGACTAGCCAATGCAACTGTAAATTCTAACCTTGTACAATATCTACTGCAAACTGATATTCAGAAAAGAACAGAAAAGATACAATGGCAAATACAAACATTACACAGAGATTTTTCACCTGGAAAC
>JZKD02S1692740.1:99827-113609 GCA_000966675.3 Picea glauca | reverse complement strand
TGCTCTGCCACCGAGTCTCCATCTCTCATCCTCAAGTTATACAGCTTCTTTCTCAGGAATAGTTTATTTACCAGGGACTTAGACTGATACAACTTCCCCAATTTTTCCCATAAATATTTGGCTGTAGCTTCCTCTGACACATTTAGTAATACTGAATCGGAGAGACACAGTCGAATTGTGCTCTTTGCCTTCGGATCCATCTTTTTCCAGTCATCTGCAGAAGTTCCTGTAGGTGCCGTACCTGGATCTACCGCGATCCACTGATCTCTTTTCACCAAAATATCTTCCATATTGAGCTTCCACAGCTCAAAGCTTTTCCCATTAAACTTCTCGATCTCCATCTTTGAATTGCTTTCCATTTCTTTTCAGTTGAAAAACAATACCGCAGATCTCCCACTGTAACAAGGCTTATCACAGTCCCGAGCCAAACCCTTGACGACAAAATTTTCCCCCTGAAGCCAATAAAGCTTTGATACCAAATGTAAATTCTAACCTTGTACAATATCTACTACAAACTGATATTCAGAAAAGAACAGAAGAGATACAATGGCAAATACACACATTACACAGAGATTTTTCACCTGGAAACCCAAACCGGGAAAACCAACATATATTATATTGATACACATTGTGTTACATTGTTTACAATACAATATACATATAGGATCCAACGGCATCCAAAACCCTAACCCAATGACCTAGATTAGTCCAAAACCCTAATTCCTTAACTGGAAATAGAAAACCATCGGCAAAAACCATGTGCCGAAAAACCACCTAATATCATGTGGTCTCGGAAATATGTCATCCCGAAATATGTCGGCCCGACAAAAGTATGTTGGCCTGAAACCAGTGAAAATATGTTGGCACTACTACTCATGCAAAGAATATAACACATACCCAACAAAAACAATGCATATTTGTCGCGATCCACTCCAACCACCAACAATTTTATGTGGACAAGATCTTTCCTATTTCAAGGAAATTGGTTAGATCCATAAACTATAAATAAAGGACCCTATTGGTCAATCTAAATATATCAATTAATTGTGTGTTCAATGTTTCATTGTGATGTTCTAATCATAATGTCTTGTGCTTAAGTGTTGTAATGGTGTGTAATACCCCTGTTTCCCCTAGTTTGTAAATATTACTATAATTGGCCAAGAGACATTACAAACTTTGGTTAAAGCATGCTCTAAAATTTTATTAAAATATTTAACCATACCATTGGCTTGAGCGTGGTAGGGAGTTCTCTTTTGGTGATGGATCATGAATTCCTGAGTGAGTTTCTAAATGTTCTCGTTCAAAAAATGTGAGCCCTGGTCACTCATCAACACCCTTAGAAAACTAAATCTAGTGATTACATTTTCATAAATGAAGCATGCCACCATTTCTGTTGTACAATATTTGATTGTTGTGGCTTCAACCCATCTAGCTATATATTTGGTCATGGTAATAATGTAACGGGATCCTGTGCAATGCATGGGGGGATTGATGGGACCCACAAAATATATTTTCCATTTTTCAAATGGCTCTAGTGCGGTCACATGAAATAAAGGAAGTTCATCTCTTCGACAGGGCTTTCCAATTATTTGACATATGTCCTAATGTTTACAATAGTCCTTGGTATATGTAAATAGTGAGGACCACCAGAGCCCCACACACAGAACTTTGCACGCATATCCTTACCTGCACTATGTCCTCCAAAAATACCTCATTTGCTTCATATAGAATTGGGTCTCGTTCATGTTATAATTCACACTGGCACAGGATGTCATCTATGCCCAACTTATACAATTGCAACATAACCATTTGTTAGCGTCATTTCATGCTTGTGTGCATCCTTGTTAACACTGGGGAGTTTAGACCACCATAGTCCTTGGAAATGTTTACAATAGTCCTTGGCATCTGCAAAGAGTGAGGACCACCAGAGACCCGTGCACATAACTTTGCATGTAGTAGCCTTACCTACATTGTGTCCTCTAACAATAATTCATGTGCTTCATACAGAACTGGGTCTCGCTCGTGTTCTATTGCACACTAGTGTAGGATGTCATCTATGCCCAACTTATACAATTGTAACAAAACCATTTGTTGGCATGATTTCATGCTTGTGCGCATCCTTATTAACATTGGGGAGTTTATACCCTGGGATCATCCAGAGTCAACCAACAAAAACTCCAAAGCATTAGCATATCAATCTTCATCCAAGGCGGAAGAAGGTCTCACCTGAGACACAATGAGGATCACAAAGACCATTCAGTATTATGACAGGGACGAAGGGATGAATACTCAGGGATCCATTCAGGATGGCATTCATGCACTCCATCAACATCAACTTACTATTAATCAATAAGTAAAAATATACACACACATATCCAACTAACACATGAGTGACATACAATAGATTAGAACTGCTACAAATTTATTATTCCTTCCATTCCATTTGAACACAAACATACAATAAGCAATTTATATTTAATAGCAACAGAGTCTCATGTCCTCTTTAGATAATTCCCTATACTTACAGCATAATATGCCATGCACATCCTTATAAACCTTAGACATATAATAGACCTAAACTCATATTGAGAAGCATTACAACATTACAAAGGCTAAGATTTATCTTCGACACATAACACTCAATGAATATTATATGTGAGTGTCAAACTCTCTCACCATCTAAGTTTATTTTTGATGTCGCTACTTCCTTTTATAGTTTTCTCTGCTCATGAGCTAGGTCTTATTCTGCTCTGATCCACTCGCTCTACTAACCAATTTCCCTACATGCTTTTGGCACTTGCTCCTAGTCCACGTAGCCTTTTGGAATTGGGGAAATCTTAATTGCCTCGCCAACTAATATTTTGTCACCTCCATGTTCCTTCGTGTTGCTATCCTTAATCATTCAAGAATATTTCTTGATGATTCGTTTCTTGATTTCATCATGCGGCTTCTGGATTTATAGCACTACTGAAAAAACTCAAACTGACACGTATATTTCATATATTGGACTCGGAACGCAATATTAAAACTTAGTCTGATGCACACTTCTTATCATTATCCACGCATTAGCTTGTTCATGTGCAAAACCAAAACTTTAAGTCATGTGCATGCATGTGATATTAAACCAAAACTTTGGGTTCCAACAACAGGTGCATATGAGCTTATAGAAGGGTGTAAATCATATTTATCTATAGAGTTTGAGATGAAGAACATTGATTTGATGCATTATTTATTAGGGTTAAAGGTATGAAAGATATCGGTAGAGATCTTCCTTGGTCAACATAAGTACATAGTGGAGATCTTGAGGAGATTTGGGATGAAGGATTGTGGACCAATGACTACAACTATGGTTACCAACATGAGGAAGGTTTTTAGTTCAAATCCAAAGTTGGTGTATCCTAGGGTATACATGTAGTTGATAGGGTCCTTGATGTATTTGGTCAACACTAGGACATATATGTGTTTTGTTGTGAACACCTTGAGTCAGTTCATGGTGGAACCAAGGCAGGTGCACTAGATAGAAACAAAGCATGTGCTCAAGTACTTGAGAGGTACAATGGAGTATGGGTTGAGGTATCTTATAGGTGATGGAGTGGGGTTGTAACACCCTCTTTCCCCTAGTCTGTAAAAATAACTATACTGGTAAAGTAATTGTGGCAAACTCAGAAATGTGAATGTATGATGTGAATGGACCTTGCGAAAAAGGTCGATGAATGTAAATATATATATTGTAGGACTAGTGAGAGGGGAAGGTGCTCAAAAAGAGACCACGATGGATGAAGAAAGGTGGTGGAAGGCACCTGGGATGGTTGCGTTAAATTCCATCGAAACTAATACCGTATTTGGACTTCACTGGCCTAGAGAACCAAGAGTAGTTTGTTGGTCTAAATTAAATGTCTCACATTAAATATCTCATAGGATGGTAGGTAGATGGCTCCTCAGGAATTAATGAGGGATGGGGGAGGTGAACCACCCATCCGTAGGAGTCTTAGACCTGACTAGTGCGAGGAAAGTCATGCCACATGCAACCTTGCAAGAGGAAAAGGTGTGAGGAAGAAGCGCTAAGGGTAGACGCGAGGGAATGCCGGGAAGGAAGAGGAGGAGAACCCTGGAAAACACAGAATGAGTGACAACGGAGAAGAGGGAGAGTAGCCTTCGTTCTCAGTCACTAGAAAATAGAGACGTAGTCTCGCAGCATCATGGTCTCAACTCAAGGGTGGCTAGTGGTAAATCCGTTGGGAGTCACTAAGCCTGCGGTTGGGTGGAAACGAGCACCCCTGTCAGCAGTTGCATAACCCCTGGTGTTATTTCTGATAAGTGTTTTACATCTTGCATCTTGAAATGTATATTCTAACTTTTATGCTCATAAGCTGTGAAATTATGAAGGGTTTCAGTATAAGACTGTCTGTGTGGTATCTTGATCAGAAATGGTAGTTGTATGCCTGTAACAGAAAAACCACGTATGACTTATGTTATAGACGGGTTTGTATATATATATATATATATATATAGATATATAGATATATAGATATATGNATGTTATAGACGGGTTTGTATATATATATATATATATATATATAGATATATAGATATATAGATATATGCATATTGTATAAATTTGGACTTCAAGTCTACTTTGGGGAAATCTATGTCCTTATTCGCCCCAGGAATACCCAGAATAGATCTCTCCACAGAGATACCCTCCTTGGAAATCTTACCAAGAATCCAAAAAAAGGATTTGAAGGCGCAAGTATTAGTAACCCTGTACGAGGGAGAATGACCCTCTTGACCTTTTGAAATGGAATCGTAGGGATAAATATCGATCGACGGACGAGATCCCATCTAAATATCTGTGGCCATTCACGACCGTTAGATTGGTAGAAGAAATGAGGGCGTTAAATGCCTTAACCCCTTTTTCCTTTGTCTTCGTGATTAGCGAAGAAATCGGGATTGTAGATCCCCAAGGTCCATGAGAGTATTTGGACCATTGGTTTTTCCATGTCCAGGAATCCATGGGAGAGTGCATGGCATGGGGACCGATTTGAACTGTCAGATCTCGGTTAGAAAACCTGACAGCCATTGGATCTGTCAGGAGATAGATGAGGGTTAAGCCCCCATGAATAGGAGTGAAAGTCCCGAAAGAGGAGTCAGTATCGAGATTTCAGATTTTGGGGTTTCAGAAGTCCTAGTGACAAGAGATCGGGACACTCCATGGTGGAAGCCCCGAAATAGATCTGAACCATTGGTTTTTCCACATCCAGGAAGCTATGGGAGAGTGCACAGCGTGGGGACTGATCTGAACAATCAGATCTCGGTTAGAAAACCAGACAGTCGTTGGATCTGTCAAGAGATACATGAAGGTTAAGCCCCCAATGAATAGGGGTGAAATCCTTGAAATAGATCTAGACCGTCCAATTTAGGTAGGCCATGTGTCGCGAGATTTCCCACTTCGGGAAATTGGGAATTAAGGATTCAGGAGTCTTGTTGACAAGAGGTCGGGCTCTTGTCTTGAGAAGTCCCGATGGGAATAAGACTATGGTCTTATGAGAAGTGGTCATACTGACCAAGGCCTAGCCCAGAGGGCTAATTGCTGATCGAAGCTTGTTCGACACTTCAGCATTTCGGTACTTGGAATACCGAAGGGTATCTTCCTCTTGTGCTCGCAAGTCCTGAAACTTTGACTTGTGAACCTCCAAAATTTTAGCATGTGGATTAAGTCTCGATTGATGGACGAGATCCTTTCACAAGATTTAGGGTCTATGATAACCGTTAGATGTGGGGGAAGGAACATGGATGATAGTTCCTTGACCCCTCTCAACCTTTGTAAGCAATGAACAAACACGATCCTTTCGAAGGATCCAGGGTCTATGACAACCGTTAGATTTGAGGAAGAGACATAGGCATTAAGTTGGGGCACAAATGCACAATTGGATAAGCAGTGAGCAGATCTGGGTGGCCAGGATTTACGCACACAAATCTGCAGCTGAGGTTTCATTTTGGAGCCCCCGTGCTATTCTTCCTTTAATGGGGGGGGGGGGTCTGGAATCAGATGTGAATCTCTTGAACGGTCAAGATTAAGGTGCTTAGGTCAATGACGCTTAGGCGAATTTCAGACCCCCATTTCCATTCTGCCTTTAAAAAGGGGGGGGTTCCAGAATGGTGTGTTATTAATGTGGATCCCCCTCTTATCGTGTCACCCTCCATGCCATCTATTCCCCCTTGCCACCTTTTCTCCACTTAACTACGTGACGGGGCCCGTTCCTTTGACCATTCGCTAGCCCTGTCGAGGTCCGACATATGTAGAATTGACACGAATCAACGCTCTTGTAGCGCTGAGTCGTGCAAGGTGAAGAAGCGCCATATTTATTTGACCTATGGTTGTGACCCATGATCCTATCGGAGCAGATGAGGGAAGAAATAGCTTATGCTAGGCCTCCGTAGATGTTTTAGGGGCTTTGATTCTCGAGAAATAGGTGAAAATTTTATATTGCCATAATGGGTGTGTGAGAAATTGGTATCAGAGCATGGTTACAGCACTTGGCCTGCTTGGGCTCATGAACGAGTTCCATAGAAGCTCCATTTGAAACACTCCTAGAAGGAGTAACCCTCTATCTTAAACCCTTTTAATTAAAAAAGAATCAAAGTTCAAAAATGTGAATCTGAGTGTGTATGCATGTGAAAGAGTTATGAATTTTGCGCGGGTTATAAAAATGTATCTAACTATTAACTAACAACCAGCGTTTGTCTTTTCACCCAAGCGGACGACCAGCCATGGGAATTTTACAGACACAGAGAATGGTTACTCACGAAGAGGTGGGAGAGGGCTCCCACAATAGAGACGAAGAGTTTGATGAAAGAAGGGCAATGGGGACCCCTCCAGATCTAGATGAGACTGTGAAGAGTCTCATGGTCGAATTGCAAAGCTACAAGGCTGACAATGAAAGGATGATGAAAGAACAAGAAAAGTAGACTGAAATTAATGCAGTTTTACTACAGAGCTTATCCGACCTATAACGACAAATGCAGCATGAAATCAAGATACAGAAACATGGTCATATCAGTGGCCACACTGAGAGGAGCACCTCGAAAAAGTTCCACCCCAGAGGTAAAGGACAAGCATCAAATGATTCCTCTGAAAAGGAAGCTGGCGATTCAGAGGGCTCTTCTAGCAGCAGAACTAGTTCCTATTCCCAAAGGAAACAGAAGAAGAAAAAGTCTTCCAAAGGTCAAAAATTCAAAAAAATTAAGAAAGGCCAAACCACCCTCCTTTGATGGTGAGATAAAGAAGGGAGAGGAAGTAGAGGCCTGGCTACTTGGACTGAAGAAGTACTTCAGAGTCCATGACTTCTCAGAAAATTTGAAGGCCTGAGTGGCCACTTTCAATCTGTATGGAAAAGCTTCCATTTGGTGGGAAGATCTTAAGAATGTGAAAGGGATTTGCAAAGAGGACCTGTCCTAGAAACAATTTGAGAAATACTTTCGGAAGAAGTATTTGTCAGAAAAATATTTCGAAGAGAAGACAAAAGAGTTTTATGAACTCAAACTGGGGCAACTCACTATAGAGGAATATGTTAACATATTCCTTGATTTGTTGAGGTATGCACCCTATGTCAAAGAAGAAAAGGAAAAGGTGCAACGCTTCATCAGTGGGCTACTCAAGGACTACAGGAACATAATTAAATTTGATGAGCCAAAGACCCTAGAAGGCACTATTCGAAAGGAAACCTATTGTCATGAAGAGTTTGGACATCGAGAAGAACCTTGTGAAGGATGGAAACCGAAGAATAGTTCAAGATTTCAGAAAAGGGGGATAAACCCCCAGGATTTAAGAACTATAAGAATAACCCAAGAATGAAATTTCCAGCCCGGAGTGTACACCAGTAGAACTTTCCCTCATCGGAAGGAAATAAAACTTCTGGACCTATATCAGTGAAGGTGGATAACAAAAAGAGAGAACCTCTGAAATGTTGGGGTTGCAGAGAGGAACATCTCTTGAGAGACTATCCACACCAACAACATAATAGTCAGAGGATTTATAACGTCTAGGAAGCTACTACCATCAATGATGTGGCCAAGAGTGTGCAGTAGATTTATGTAGCCTTGGATAATAACCAAGCTAACCACCAAGCTTCAGTGGTGGAAATAAAAGGTATGATTTCCAACCATCTAGTGTCTATTTTGATTGACCCTGGTTCAAATTTAAGTTATATAGCCCCTAAAGTTGTTGATAAGTGTAAACTACAACCACAAAAACATACCAAGCCATGGTTGGTACAGTTAGCCATTAGCACTAAAAGAAGGGTAGCAGAGGTCATACCAGCCTGCCAATTGATGTTGGGTGAATTTCCCACCCAAGCAACCCTTAACATATTACCCATAGGATCATATGATCTGTCGATTGGTATGGACTGGCTAGCCACCCATAAAGCTAGACTAGACTATTACCATAAAATCTTAGAGTGTGTAAGTAAAGAAAAGAGAAGAATAACCCTTCAAGGAATCCAAAAACCTGTCTCAGTGAGACAAATATCAGCTCTGCAAATGAGAAAGTATTGCCGAAAGGGATGTCCCCTATATGAAATACAGGTGTTGGAAACCATAGAAGGTGACAAACCAAGCCTTGAAGAACATCCTACCCTGAGAGAATACAGAGATGTGTTTCTGAAAGAGGTACCAGGTCTACCTCCAATAAGAAACATTGAATTCTCGATAGAGCTTGCACCAGGAGTGGTGACGGTGTCTAGGACACCCTACCGGATGAGCACACCTGAGTTAGTTGAACTCAAATTGCAATTGAAAGAAATGATGGATAAGGTTTAGATTCGACCCAATGTGTCTCCATGGGGAGCACCAGTCCTGTTTGTGAAAAAGAAGGACGACACCCTTAGACTGTGTATAGATTATAGATAACTCAATAAGGTAAGCATAAAGAACAGGTACCCCTTTCTCAGGATTGATGATCTGTTTGATCAATTGGGAGGTGCGTCTATTTTCTCAAAGATCGACTTGAGGTCGGGATACCATCAAGTCAGAATCAAGGGTGAAGACATCCATAAAACTGCCTTCTGGATGAGGCATGGTCACTATGAGTTCGTAGTAGTGCCGGTTGGGTTAACCAATGCCCCTGCCACTTTTATGTGCTTGATGAACAACGTACTCGGTAAATTTCTAGATAAATTTTTTCTAGTTTTTATTGGTGACATTAATTTACTCTAAGAATAGAGAAGAGCATGAAGATCATCTTAGACTTGTGCTGCAAGTGCTAAGAGAACATCAGCTCTATGCTAAATTCAACAAATGTGAATTCTTCCAGAAGGAAATACATTACTTAGGCCATGTTCTCTCCGAAGAAGGAGTAGCGGTAGACCCTGACAAAATCAAGTCTATCATGGAATGGCCTACCCCAAAGGATGTTTCGGACATCAGATCCTTTATGGGATTAGTAGGATACTATAGGATATTTATAAAAGGATTCTCTGAGATCAGTTGTCCAATCATTGCCCTCTAGAAGAAGGGGACAAAATTCCTATGGACACAAAAATGTGAAAAAAGATTTCAAACCCTGAAACATCTATTGACCCATGCACCCGTGTTGAAAATCGTCAACCCAGAAGCTGACTTCCTCGTGTGCAAAAATGCCTGTAAGGAAGGGATCAGAGGAGTCCTTATGGAGAAAGGAAGTGTGATCTGCTATGAATCCAAAAAATTGAACGAGCATGAAGTCAACTATGTGACCCATGATCTAGAACTGGATGCCATAGTGCATGCCTTGAAAATGTGGAGGCATTACCTTCTGGGAAGAAAATTTGTACTTATGATAGATCATTGTGGATTGCGATATTTGTTTGACCAACCGAATCTCAATGCCAGATAGGCTAGATGGATGGCCCTCCTTAGCGAATTTGATTTCAAAATCAAACACATTAAAGGAAAAGAAAATAGGGTTGCCGATGCCCTTAGCAGAAGCATGAAAACAATTCACCTGGCAGCGGTGAGCACCTGTGAGATGGATGGCAAGGAAAGAGTCAGAAATGCACAAGAGACAGATCCCTTCACCTAGACAGTGACCTTGTACCTACAACAAGAACCCGCCAGAGTAAAATATGAAGGCTACTAGATGACAAAAGGAGGTTTGCTCACTTACAAAAATAGACTGTATATTCCAAATTGTGATGACTTGAAGAGGTTCATTATGGATGAACTACATAAAAGACCCTATACTAGTCATCCAGGGTACCAGAAGATGATCATAGCTACCAGAAAACAATTCTACTGGCCGGGTTTGAAGAAAGACATAACTGAATACTTTGCCAAATGCATAGAATGCCAACAGGTTAAAGAAAAACATCGACACCCAACAGGACTATTACAACCTTTACCAATCCCATAATGGGAATGGGAAACCATCTTCATGAATTTCATCACTGGATTACCAACATTGACCAAACAGAACGACGCCATTATGGTAGTGGTGGATAAATTGAGCAATTCTTCTCATTTCATTCCCGTCGAATCGACTTGTAAAGCAATCAACATTGCCCAGGTATTCATGAAAGAGATATCCAGACTGCATGGTATGCCGAAAGAGATCGTGTTTGACAGAGACACGAAATTTACTTCCAACTTTTGGAAATCACTGATGGTTGGTTTAGAGACCAAGTTGTTGTTTATCACCGCCTATCACCCTCAAACCGATGGAAAGATAGAAAGAGTGAACCAAGTATTAGAAGACATGTTAAGGATGCACGTAATGCATCAACCCAAGAAATGGGAAGACTACCTACCACTGGTAGAATTCATCTACAACAACGACTGCCAAGAATCCTTAAAGATGAGTCCCTTCGAGGTCCTCTATGGTAGGCCGTGTAATACTGTAGTCAGCTGGAGTAATCCCATAAAAAGGATCTCTTTTGGACCCAAAATGTTGAAAGAAATGGAACAATAAGTGATTCAGATAAAACAAAATCTTAAGGTCGCTCAAAACCGATAGAAAAGTTATGCCGACCAAAAGAGAACTCCAAGAGAATTCAAGACAAGAGACCATGTATATCTCAGATTTAGGCCCAGGAAGAGTTCCTTGAAAATGGGAGCTTGTACCAAGTTGGCACCTCGGTATTGTGGACCCTTTGAGGTTCTAGATAGAGTGGGAACTGTAGCCTATAGGCTAGCACTTCCTCCCACTATCTAAGCACATAATGTTTTCCATGTCTCATTATTGAAGAAATATGTACATGATGCTAACCATATAATTGATTGGTCTGTGATTTAGGTGGAACTGGAGGGAGAATTTCTACCATAACCCCAATGCATATTGGACAGAAAGGAAACCCCACTCCAGAACCGAACCATTGCATAGGTCAAGGTGCAGTGGAGACATTTTGGCCCAGATGAGGCTACATGGGAAATGGAGGATGCCATGAGATAGGCATATCCAATTTTGTTTACTTTTGTACATGAATTTCATGTTGATAGATAAGAACATCGAGGATGATGTTCCTTTATTGGGGATGGAATTGTAACACCCTGTTTCCCCCAGTGTGTAAAAATAACTATACTGGCCAAGTAATTGTGGAAAACTCAGAAATGTGAATGTATGATGTGAATGGACCTTGTGAAAAAGGTCGATGAATGTATATATATATATATTGCAGGACCGCTGAGATGGGAAGGTGCTCAAAAAGATACCATGATGGTTGAAGAAAGGTGGTGGAAGGCACCTGGGATGGTGGCGTTAACTTCCACCAAAACCAATACCATATTTGGACTTCACTGGCCCAGAGAACCAAGAGTGGCTCGCTGGCCCAAATTAAATGTCTCACATTAAATATCTCATAGGTTGGTAGGTAGATGGCTTCTCAAGAATTAATGAGGGATGGGGGAGGTGAACCACCCATCCGTAGGAGTCTCAGACCTAACCAGTGCGAGGAAAGTTGTGCCACATGCAACCTTGCAAGAGGAAAAGGTGTGAGGGAGAAGTGCTAAGGGTAGACGTGAGGGAATGTAGGGAAGGAAGAGGAGGAGAACCCTGGAAAACACAGAGTGAGTGATAGTAGAGAAGAGGGAGAGTAACCTTCGTTCTCGGTCACTGGAAAATAGAGATGTAGTCTCACAACATCGTGGTCTCAGCTCGGGGGTGGCTAGTGGTAAATCCATTGGGAGTCACTGAGCCTACGGTTGGGTGGAAACGAGCACCACTCTCAGCAGTTGTGTAACCCATGGTGTTATTTCTGATAAGTGTTTTACATCTTGCATATTGAAATGTATATTCTAACTTTTATGCTCATAAGCTGTGAAATTATGAAGGGTTTCAGTATAAGACTATTTGTGTGGTATCTTGATCAGAAATGGTAGTTGTCTGCCTGTAACAGAAAAACCATGTATGGATTATGTTATAGATGGGTTTGTATATATATATATATATATATATATATATATATATATAGATATATGAATATTGTATAAATTTGGACTTCATGTCTACTTTGGGGAAATCTATGTCCTTATTCGCCCCAAGAATACCTGGAATAGATCTCTCCATAGAGATACCCTCCTTGGAAATCTTACTAAGAATCCGGAAAAAGGATTTGAATGCACAAGTCTTAGTAACCCTGTACGAGGGAGAATGACCCTCTTGACATTTCAAAATGGAAGCGTAGGGATAAATATCGATCGACGGATGAGATCCCATCGAAATATCTGTGGCCATTCATGACCATTAGATTGGTAGAAGAAATGAGGGCATTAAATGCCTTAACCCCTTTTTCCTTTGTCTTCGTGATTAGCGAAGAAATTGGGATCATAGATCCCCAAGTTCCATGAGAGTATCTGGACCATTTTTTTTTCCATGTCCAGGAAGTTGTGGGAGAGTGCATGGCGTGGGAACCGATCTGAACCATTAGATCTCGGTTAGAAAACCCAATATTCGTTGGATCTGTTAGGAGATACATGAGGGTTAAGCCCTCATGAATAAGAGCGAAAGTCCCGAAAGAGGATTCAGTATCGGGATTTCAGAGTTCAGGGTTTTGGAAATTCTAGTGACAAGAGATCGGGATGCTCCATGGTGGAAGCCTCGAAATATATCTGAACCTTTGGTTTTTCCAAATTCAGGAAGCCGTGGGAGAGTGCACAGCATGGGGACTGATCTGAACAGTCAGATCTTGGTTAGAAAACCAGACAGTCATTGGATCTATCAAGAGATACACGAGGGTTAAGCCCACAATGAATAGGGGTGAAAGCCCCAAAATAGATCTAGACCATCTGATTTAGGTAGGCCACGTGTCGCAAGATTTCCCACTTCAGGAAATCAGGAATCGAGGATTCAGGAGCCCCGTTGACAAGAGGTCAGGTTATCATCTTGATAAGTCTCGACGGGAATAAGACTGTGGTCTTATGAGAAGTGGTCATACTGACCAAGGCCTAGCCTAGAGGGCTAATTGTTGATCGAAGCCTGTTCGACACTTCATCATTTCGGTACTTGGAATACTGAAGGGTATGTTACTCTTGTGCTCACAAGTAATTTATCATGTCGATTAAGTCTCGATTGACAGACGAGATCCTTTCAGAGGATTCAGGGTCTGTGATAACTATTATATGTGGGGAAAGGAATGCGGATGATGGTTCCTCGACCTCTCTCAACCTTTGGAAGCAATGAACAAACACGATCCTTTCGAGGGATCCAGGGTCTATGACGACTGTTAGATTTGAGGAAGAGATGTAGGCGTTAAATTGGGGTGCAAATGCACAATTGTATAAGTGGCAAGAAGATCTAGGCAACCAATATTT
>JZKD02S1692740.1:48942-63773 GCA_000966675.3 Picea glauca | reverse complement strand
TAAATTTAATGGATAAATTAGAAGTGGGTTAACCCTAAAATAAGGAAAGTGGGGCCAAGTGACCTAGAAGATGTTTTTAAGGAAGCTACTTGGAAAGTATAAATAAGAGGCAAGGGTCTATCATTTTAATTACACTTGTGAATATTGAATATCTATAGGTGTCTTAGGTAAACAAGGATATATAAGCTGAAATTCTGAGGCAAGGTGAAGAAAAGAAGGCCGAAATGCAAGGAAGGATAAATTCTTTTGATGGTGCTTTCTAAGGTATGTTATTTACAGGTCATGTCACCATTTTCTCTATAACTTTTTTTATATAATGATTCAGACTGTACAATTTCTATTCCATTGAGAAAATATATCCAAGTGTCTATGGTAAAAAATTCATCTCGTGGTTCATTGTATTTTTGGAGTTACACTTCATGGAAAATAGGGTTTGTGGCTAGTCCTGAAACTAGTCAAAAACAGGTGTTTCAAGTAACAATGTCATAACTTCTTCATAACAGATCCAAATTTCATGAGATAATTTTTTTTAGTTAGGGTACTATCTGTATTATTCTTTGTAACAGTTTCAGATGAATTCATCAAATATTTCGTGCGGGGCACGCTCTACAAAGTCGCTCTCTAGAATAAGCCAGAATTCAGCAAGGTATGCCATTTTTGCTATAAATCATTTTATGAAAGGTTCCAAGTAGTGAAACCTGGATGAATTGCATAAAATAGACCGAAGAACATTTTATATTAGTTTCAGATCTTTATACTTTACAGGTACAAAGTTATGATTACTTCAAGTTAGGGTTGTTGACTAATCAAAAACTAGGCATGTGAGACTAAAGAAAAGTTTGATGAAAATGCTAGTCTCTTGTTGTTAAAGTTAAGGAATTTTTGCAAGAATGTGATCAAATAATCTAGGTCTATTATAGAGCTACAAATAATATTTGGATGATGAAATTGATGAGGGATTTTGGTTGAGGTACATGTTGAGTACATGGTTGAGACAAGTAGTTGATGAGTTGGCTTCCCTCAGGTTGTATCCTGAGAAAATAGGGGGTTGGAGCCTCCTTCAACTTGCAGCTGGAAAACAAAGGAAGTTGGTGCTTCCAATGAATGCAATTATTCAATACATATAAGAAAAAACATTTTGTGGTTTTCTCCCGATTTGGGTTTCCACGTAAAGAACTGGTGTACTGTGTATGTGTGTGATTGTTTATTTCTTACTGCACATTATTGGATGATAATTCTACATTGATATAATATTTGAAGAAAAAGGATTATAATTATGCTATTACTAATTCACCCCCCCTTTTAGTAATCCAACAATTTATACTTTCATTTATCTTCCTAAAGGGGTTACCTTTTAACCATCTTAACCCACTTTCCTTATTTTAGGGCTAACCCACTTCTAACCACTTGTCCACTTAGTAATTTCTCCATTAACTTTATTATTTAAATAATTTATTTTGTATCCACTTTGACTTATAGTACACTCATCAATTCACTTTATTATTTAAATAATTTCTTCTTTGCAACCACTTTGACTACTTTGACCTTTTGGGGCTTCTAGATGAATCATGAGGGTTCTCCAACTTCACATGGTCGTAACTGTCTCACCGTGAGGAGTTATGTGATGTTCCACATACCATCGAAAATGGCATGACATGTACTATCGATCTAGTATAGTATTACCTGAAAATATATCAAAAATCATACCATTATCCATCAAACAAACTTGGGTCCATTACCCAAACCATTGTGCTACCAAAATTCTCTACCAGACTTTCTTCAAGGGTTGAAATCAATGACAACCAACCCAATTAATCAACATAAACCACTCTTCATTTTTTATGCTTTTTCTTCAAACATGCTAAATGGTAGTATGTCTACACCCATTACAAAATTAGGTGAGTTGGTCTGTCTAATTTTTTATTCAAAAATGTTAACGAGAATAACACTTGATCTAGAATGGATCATTATATAATTTTTCATCTATTTTGGTACTTTTTGGGTGGAAAAATTGGAGGATTTGACTTGCCACCTTAGCGAATGGATGAAAAAAGAGAAAAATGACTATGTTTCAATTGTGATAGCAAGTACAATAAGGGGCATAAGTATGGTGAGAGGAAATTACTGTAGATATACTATGAGGAGGAAGGAGATCAAGAACTGGAACCATCATAAGATCTATAAATAGAAGAGAATAGTCCAACCATATCTTGTCATGAATTAGATGGAATCGACACTCCTCAAACTCTTAAGATAGAAGGATATATCAGAAAGAGAAAGGAAACAATGTTGATTAACTCTATTAGTACCCATAACTTCACTCATTGAAAATTAGCCAAACCTCTCAATTTATTTATATATCCA
This sequence comes from Picea glauca, assembly GCA_000966675.3. Lineage (NCBI taxonomy): Eukaryota > Viridiplantae > Streptophyta > Pinopsida > Pinales > Pinaceae > Picea > Picea glauca. Next base: position 61,409 of record JZKD02S1692740.1, on the reverse strand, counting down.
ACACTAGAGTTTCAAGAAATGATTGTAGAGGGAGGTACCATAAATCATTCAAGGAAGTGTCATATTATTAAGCTCACTACGGGGGAGGATTTATTGGATTTTCCAATGATTACCATCCAAATGGGTGGTGTAGATGTTTTATTAAGAGTCCAATGGTTATAATCATTGGGAACAATGGCTCTTAATGTTTTGGAACTTTTCATGAGATTTTCCTTCAAAATAAAGGAAATTGGACTCGGAGGTATCCGATGCAAACAATCTAAAGTGATAAGCTCTAATATCATGAGAAAATTGCTAAAAAAAGGGGCACCATGGTCTAATTGCAAAATTATGCTCAGTAGATGTTAAAACATATAGACCCTTTATTCCCAAGGATTTATAAAATGTTATCATCAACCATCTCAAGGTATTTGGAGAGATGCCTAAATGTATTCCACTTGCTCGAAATCATGACCATGTCATTCACTTCAAACTAGGAAGTTTACCACCTAAGATCAGACCTTACATATACCCATATGCACAAAATACTGATATTCAATGTATGGTTCAAGAAATGTTAGAGGTTGGCATAATTCAGCCCAACCAAAGTGTTTTTTCTTCACTAGTGGTGATGATTTAAAAAAAGGAAGGTTCATGGCATATGTGTCCAGATTATGGATAGCTCAACAAGATGACTATTAAAGATAATTTTCCTATTCTTGTCATTGATGAATTATTAGATCAATTGCAAGGAGAAATTATCTTTACCAAGTTAGATCTCTATTATAAACATCATCAAATCATAATGAGACAAGAACAAATCCCCAAAACAACCTTTAGAACACATGAAGGTGAGTATGAGTTTTTGGTGATTTGGTTTGGTCTTACTAATGCACCTTCCAAATTTCAAAGCTTGATGAATTTTATTTTCAAAACTTTCTTGAATCCTCATAAAATTTGTGTTAGTATTTTTTGATGATATACTTATATATAGAAAAACTTGGGAAGATCATGTACAACACGTTGACATGGTCTCAAAACAACTAAAGGAGAAATAACTATACACAAAACCTTCCAAAGTGTGCCTTAGGGTTCAAGAAGTGGAATATTTGGGTCATATTGTATATCACTAGAAAATCTTGGGGAGAACATGTACAACATATTGACATGTTCTCAAAAAGTCTATTGGAGGAGCAACAACTATAAATAAATCCTTCCAAAGTGTGCCTTTGGGTTCAAGAAGTGGAATATCTGGGCCATATTATATCTCACAAAGGTATTAAAGTGGACCCTAAAAAACTTAAATCTATGATGAAATGGATAATTCCCAAAGCCTTGAAGAATCTTAGAAGATTATTAGGATTGATGGGATACTACCGCAAGTTTATCAAAAATTATGGTGAAATAGTGACACCTATAACAATGTTATTCAAAAAGGAGGAATTTTCTCAGACTCAAGAAGAAACTAAAGATTTTTAAAAATTTAAGGAGGCTATGTGTACAAATCCTATCCTGGCCATGCCTAACTTCATGAAAACCGTTATTGTGGAGTGTGATGCCTTAATGCATGGAATAAGTGTAGTTTTAATGCAAGAAGGAAGGTGTCATGAAACTACAGTTTTTTCAATTTTTTTGCAAACTTTGGATCCTCCCAAGTCTATTTTGGTACATAAGGTTGTGTGGTACTGCCTTGCCTCATCTATGGGAGCTTGGTGAGCTTGTGCCTACTACAACTAGACTATGCCTCTTCACTTAAGGTCTACCCATAGCTTTCCTTTAAGCTAAAAAATATTAATGCAATGTTAAGCCCTAGAAAAAACCCATGTTAAGTATTAAAACCCTTATTAATCCCTATCTATTGAATTATTACATTTCTAGTGTTATATTAGTAGGTCCACTAGAACCCTTCATTGTATCCTTTCATTATAATTGTACCCTTTGTCTCATATATATATACCAAGGAGACCCGGTCTTAGGATCATCTTATCTCATCTTGCACATTGAATATATTGTAAAATGAGGTTTCCCCCTTGAAGTGGACTATTATTTATTGGCTTTTGTCAATCTCAAGGCGTTGGTTTTAGATCATTGATCCTAGGGTTTTTCTACTTCAAGTGAGTCATCTTGGAATTTTCTGTATAACTTTTTTTCTCGGATGTTTCAAACAACAAAATATTGAGGAGACTGAGGAAATATATCAAAGAATAGGTGGTAAAACGTTCAGTTTCTAGTTCATTATATTTTTTGGATATATATCCTATGGAAGTTAGGGTTTGTGACTAGTCCTTAAATTAGTCTCAAAGGAGTCATATTTTTGTTTTCGCTATAAAAAATTTAGTGAAGTTTTAGACTCCGAAATTTCCAAACTCCCAAGGAGACATATTTATTTACATGTAGAAATTTTCTTAGATTTTTAATCATTATAATTGGTGAGATATATCATGTGGAAGTTGGGGTTCATTACTAATCCTGAAATTAGTATTAAAAAAGACATTTTGGTATTTTTTCTATAATTTTTTATCAGTGAAGGTTTAGACTGTGAATTTTCAATAGTTTAATAAGTCATATAAAAGTACTACAGGCCAAAATTTCAAATTCAGAAGGGTTCAAATTTCAAATATATATCAAGACAAAGGTTAGCCATTAAAACATTCTCCAAATTAGGGTTTGAAAGGCATGTAACTTATACTTGGCATAAATTTTGATTGGAAGATATATTTTTGGTGATTCAAAATTTGTGATAAAGAGGAAAAAGAGGAGAATTATTATTTTCTCACATGGATCCGAAGGTTCCTCCAAAATTTACATCACCAAATAAACCTCCAAAGATCTCATCCATGACTCAAGAAGAAAGATAATATTTTATTCACCAGATTGGAAAGATGGAAAATAAGATGGATGAAAATAGGAACGAGATGGAAAAGAAGATGGATGAAAATTGGGTGCATATGGAAAGTGGAAAACAAAGATATCGCTACTAGAAGATTGGCCACTAACAACTATAGATAGCACATTTCCCCTCTCCTAACCTCACTCAACCAACAAATTTGACACATGAGAAAATGTATGAAAGAAGAGAAAAGGGACTATGTTTCAATTGTGATAGAAAGTACAGTAAGGGGAATAAATTTGGTGAGAAGAAATTACTATACATAGGTTGAGAAGAGGAAGAAGAACAAGAATTAGAACTGTTAGTACTGGATTGGATCTAGTCATTAGCATGCACCATGATTGAGATTTAAGGGGTAAAATTAAAGAGAAATAGGTTGAAACATAGCTTGTAGAGCTCACAAATAAAATAAGAAATGCATATGGTCGGGAGCCAAGAAATATACAGTGAAAAATAAATCCCTAAGTGCCGGGACTCAACTTCAAATAACCGGGTGCTTATCAGGAGCATGAAAGGCTCTTATCTCATCCAAAATAAGTTTAAGCCTTTTCCCAAATGGATCCATATCATATAACCAAAGATTAAAGAGACATCATAGATGGAGGTATGGGCCCAATCATATGATGACTACAAGTGATCCTGATCGATGGTTGAGGACACATGTCAAATCAGAATAATGTTCAGGAGTTAATGTCACATCATGGTGTGACAATAGTTTTAGGTTTCTATGTGTCAAAGAGTAAAATGTGTCACATGGTAATGTGCAAAAAAGGAAAACCAATCCCCTATGGTTGTGACAGTGGTATTTCGATCCAACTAGGATTGCACATCATCCAACTCACCACCTATCTAACCATTCATACAACACCACTTGAAGCCAACATGGTAGTCCACTTGGATATTGAGGAAACTGAGAAAGAATCAATAAGTTGGTAGAGTGTATTTTTAAGATTGTCAGAGGTTGCCATCTATGGTGAGGAAGCCCACTATATTTTTTGGTCATCATATTGAACTCAACCATACATATATTGAGTCTTGGAGGACACTTCAGTTCCAACATGGACCAATTCGAAGCTTCCACATGTCCACTTATTCATGTTGACACTAGCATGATGTCATCCAAATTTCACACATTTTTCCCAAAATTCGAAAGGATCTGAACCATAAGAAAAAGAACACGTGTGTTCAAATAGGGGAACGAGGGAGAGTGTTTCAGTCGAGTGGGAGGATTTGTTGACAGCCTACCAAATCAGTTGGAAAAGATGTGACAGGTAAAAGGATATCTAGTATCATGTTTTCCATCCTTCACCCATCATCATATCCATGCTTATGGCCGGACAGAGACAAATAATCATCACCTAGACATGTGCATTCATGCAAGCTCAAGATTTTCATAAATCCTATCAAGCATGAAAAATTGTTGCCTCTCATTAGTTACCTAATCAAACACATGTCAAGTTCTTATAAGAGAAATCGACATAGATAATATACCCATATGCAAGTGATCTGGGTTCTAAAGGTGTGCTACTCGGATGCCAGGTGTTTTAGATGATTACCTACCTTTGTTAACCCTTCGCTAAGGAGTGGGTTATGGACCATATTAGCTATAGATAGTGGGATCATGTTTTATTTGTTTTATTATGAAAATGATGTCCTTCTCTGGTATCATTAGCATGATCTTGAAGGAAAAGGGGAATTCAGGAGTAGACCCTAAAGAGTATTAGCGAATCTTTTTAGTGCATAGGAGAAGCTTGAAGCAAAGGATAGAGTGATTTGGTCCATTTTACCCGATGTTATCGAAAACTGTCAACTGTAAGGAAGTGTTTAGAATATCATATTAGCAGTTGAAGTAAAAGGTTTATGATGTAATGATGGGAATCGATTGAGACACTTGGAAGTACTTGAGCCAAGGCGCAATTGGACGAGGATAAAACACCCAATAATAGCATCAACAAGGCTCGTATAGCGGTATAATTTGGTTTCTTCCTAGTAAAATATGGTAAAATAAGTTGAGAAGTTGAAAATGGTTAGAAAACCAGGCACAATATCAAGATTCTAACAAGCTAAAATCGATTTTCAATAAGTTGTATTGGCCTGCGAAAGCAGTTTTATCTCAAGTAAGAGCAGTTATAAATTGACAAAAGGAGCTCATTTTTAGGGTCGAAACTTTGGGGAATTTAATAGTATCTTATACCCAAACTATTTGATCAAATATCCCCTCAGATAAAGACCAATTTTCAAGGTCTTGGTGTGCCAAATATTCATTCCCTATGTTATGCTTTAGTCTATGCTTCTTTTTGTGTATGCGCTATTTTAAAATTCTTCCTTCTCATTTCATGGCTTCTTGTATCAGATACCCATCAATACAAGCTTGAGAAACAAGTTTTATGAAATGTACATTTTTAATGCATGTTGTTTATCTTATGATAGTGAAGTGATTTCCTCTAAATGTATGACCACTTCTTGTCATTTTTTCATGTATTTAATGATGTGCAGAGGGTACCTCCATGGATTTGAGTATATGATTTTTTTTTATTGTTTGATGCATGGTTGAATGATCTGGTATATTTGTTAGAAGTAATTAATTCTTAATTTCTTAGTATGAGATTCTGTCCATAGGTTGTGAGCTTCACCTCAAAGCTGCCTCACATGTCTATTTTGTATTTCTTATGAATTCGCCCCTTCTCAAACTTAAATCAAAATTTCTAAAGAACTTGTGGACACATGCCTCTTTGTGTTGAATTTCTTGGTATTGGTTCTGGTATTGTTTGAGGACTGAGACTTTTATAAGAGAGAGATAAAAACTTACATAAAAGTTTTCATAATTTATGTTGTTAATCAACATGGATTTAAAAATTGCTTTGGGTCTTATCCCTCGGGGTGCCTTGACATAGTTCCATTTACAACCTGAACATCTTGAGGGATAACACCTAAAATGACATTATTTTCGGGGAACAAAATTTGAAGATATATTTCCCTAGGGATACAACATTGTGGATATGATACTCAAAGGTGAACGGGTTTCATACACCTGACTATTAAGTCATTTCAACTAGAGAATCCACAGAAAGAAGATATGACATCTAATATAAGATATACCAGAAGTAACCCAGATCCTGAGCATACTCCAATATACTCAAACCCTGAGAATATCATGACCTGGAGAATACTCAGAGAACACCAAATATCTTCACCTCCAGGTAACCCTAATTTGGAAACTTCTCAATATGTTGTTCATGTAGGTAGTGTTCGCACCCAATTCATCGCCTGGTGAGCAAATCGAGGGTGCTTGCATACCCTGTTGGGTCTAGCAGGGCACGACAGTTGTGGAGGGAAAGGTTAGAGACTACAGAACAAACTACAAGCTAATATCAACTGAAAACAAATTAAAACTGTGAAAAGAAACAAAAAACACCAAAAACAAAGACAGATGTCACCAATGGTTTTGAGTTGGTCTATTGATGAAAATGGAGCACGATGAAGGAAGAGAACTATGGTTCCTTCTTCCCTCAACGAAAGGCTCTTGAGGCCCTCACAATGTTTTCTTTCCTTACAATGTGAAGAACTGAGTATGGAAGTGAAAGAACTCCCAGCGATGCAACCAATTTGTTGTCATTAAAGAATGAGTCCTTAACAATCTGAGCAGCATAACGGTGCCTGAAATTCCTTGCGAAAACAATGTATCTTCACGGCTTTTTATAGAAAATCCTCGGGTGATTATGTAACCTCTTCAAAGTGTGAATAGGGGCCCTTTTAGGGCTTCCTTAGGTCATTAACCTGTCGACTCTGTGGATTCGGCTCAGATTTGGGAGTCAAATTATATTGGGAGCCGGTCCGTAGGCGGTTGGGAGGCCGACCTATTCAATAAATGCGTCATTTTAGTAGGTGCACGGGTTTTTGCATTGACAACTGTGCATCATGCACGCATGCGCGCAGAGTATGTTCTTGTCCTGCGCATGTGCACACGCACCAAACTGCTGTAAAGATCCCTTCAATTTTTGGTTGCTTTGTATAGTTTTTGACCCTTCTGGAATGCTGTGAAATTAATTCAGTGCCATGAATGACTTCATTGTTGTTTTGATGATGCAGAGTTCTTGTCGCCATGTGCAGACAAAATTTCAGTGATAACAGATGCCCCCTGATGGATGAGGTTAGGAGCATATGTATAGCCGAAATCCATCAATGTTTATTCTACTAAGAATGTTGTTGTAAGGAAGAGAAATAGTGGGACCTTTCAGAGCGATCCGTTGGAGAAAAAAGGAACCGGTAGGACCCGACCTTCTGAGAGTTGTGTAGAAAAAATATACAACTGTGTACAAACAAGGCGGGCATGCCCCATGCTCGTGTGATGTAACTCTGAAAAAATATGACGGAAGTTTTGGTGTAGACAACTGTAGCGCCCTCGGGGGCGATAATGATAAAGGAAGAAGACAATTCTACAAAGGAACATACTCTGAATAACCAGAAATGATCGTTGTAGTACGCAGCGACGATGATGTGGGCATTGATGGGCCTACCAAGTTCAGAGGTCTTCGGAAAATGACAAAAATAACTGCAATAGTCGCAAAGTAAGACCCACCATAACATGAGAAAGTGTCGGTGTCGAATGTTATGGGGGCCAACGACAACAGGGAGAAATGGTGTTTCACCCTGTGCTGTCCGAGATCTCTCATAAAAATAGAGAATGAGAATCAAGATACTGTCACCCTTCTGGAAAAGTGTGTTGATGTCGATAAAAGGGAAACGCGACTCCGAGAAGAAAAGGGCTCCGTGGAATCTACTGAGATGAGGAAGTGGCAGAGGTACATGGACGAAGTCAAGAAGTGGAAAGGCTCAAGACTGCCCTTGGCTGGAGGATGTATGAGAGAAACAGTGGCTGCAACCATGTAACAAGGTCGAGTGTCAGGGGGATGACAAGACCGGTGATAAGTTGTGCCAGAGGCGGGACAAGGTGAACAAATTCAGAGGGTAGAGGTAACTGACCTGTGGAGTACTCTGAAGATATGGATGATGTCAGCAAGGGTAAATGATAAGTAATTCTCCAACCAAGGGTGACATGGGTTGTGTGTGGCCAAAAGAAAGCAAGTCACCAACAGTGATGACAAAGAATGTAATGACTAGAAATAAAGGTGTTTGTACAATAAATAATAAATAATTTTTTGGGAAAAAAGTACAAATACAGAAATGGGTTCCCCGGTGTGAAATGCATGCCCCAGGGGGGAAGAATTGTCTTGGGAAACTGATGAAGGGTGGGGGCCCCATTGGTGAGTTTCTGTATGAGGTAGGTGAAATGAGGGTAGGTTTGTAGATGGGCAAACTGAGTGTGGATGAAATGAAGGGCTCATGATCCTGCGGAGGTGCAGGTAAAAAAATAGAACCATAAAGAGATAATCCGGGAGTCCATATGGGAAAGCTAGAAAAATGAAGAGAAAGAGTATGTGGTTGATTCATGACATGATGAAAGACTATCGGGACTCCCATCCCTAAAGGGCGATGAAAAACAACATGAGTGTCAAAAGTGCCAAAGGGTGCTAGGAATGGGACAACTCATGTGGGTGAGAATGCTACCGGGTTGCAGTACCGAAGATGGAAAATGGAGGTGTGGGTACTGCAGAGCTAGGAATGAGGATCCTAAAGGCCAATATCAGAGGGTTTGACTGGAAATGTAAATGCAATACAGTGGGATAGACTACATGCCAGTGATGAATATATACCTCAAGGGATGATGTCGATGACCGATGAGCAAGCACCTACACACATAACAACCAAATACCCAAAGTGAACAATATTTGAAGAGTATCAAAGACATGAGCTTGTATTTGACAAATGTGACTATGCGCGTGTGTACCTGACCATGATATGAAAAAAAGGTGCCCTGCGGGCTCATGATGAAAAGCGACCCAGGGACTGCTGAAATGTAGGTGACAGGATGCTGATCCCATGGCTGAAGACGGTTTGGAAAACAGACACTTTGTGCTCCCGGAATGGTGAGTGGAAGATTGGAAAAAGGCTTATATATAGCTGTAGGGCCCACATTGCCACCTCATTTGTACCTGCTACTACAGTGATTATCTGAGCAGATCCAGAGGAGATTGGGTGATTCAAGGAGCACGAGGTAGCTGATTGACGGTGTGCAAGCTTCAGGTTAGTGGTCTGATCATCCTGCATAGAAATAGGTTTCTAATTTTTGGGTAGGGTAGGTACGGGGGGCCATTTAGGGGGTTTAAGGGGTTTTTTCTTAGGATGTGGGCCCGCATGTGCGGGCGATTCAGTGGAAGGCGCGCATACGTGTGTGCCTATTCATAGAATTGATGTGCATTGGTGCGCATGAGTAGAAATTTAAGGCGCGCCAGAGGGGCGCGCCTATGGGGTGGACAGTCGCGCACTAGTGCACGACTGTAATTTGGATAGGCGCGCTGGTGAGCGCGCCTGTGCAATGAACAGGCGCACTTGCGAGTGTGCCTGTTGAATCAATAAGCACACAGATATGCCCGCCTGTGTAGTGAACAGGCGCGCATATGTGTGCGCCTGTGGGTAAAGAAAACGTGCCTTTGAGGCAAGTTTTACGGGGTAAAAAATGAGTCTTTTTGATGCATTGGATGGTTGCATAAGCTGATATAGGACTCTGTGTTGTGTGCAGGTGTCTAGCAGTGATTATGGACATCCGGTAGCGTGAGTGAGACTGGTCACAGTTGTGAGATGTTGTGGCCAATGCAGGGCCTGCGGTTCGAGCAGCTTTAGCAACCAGTGGGTTTCTAAATTTCTTTGAGTGCCCGTTGATACGGGCTCAAGAGTACTTGCTGCAGTTCTTGCTCCAGATGTGGAGTCCAGACTTGCACTACTTCCTCGTGCGAGGAGAGCAGATCCCCTTCACTACGGTGGAGGATATCTATTTTTTGACTGGGCTCCCCTTCCGGGGAACATCGCTGCCGACAGAGCCTGCGCTGTCGAGGGACACTCATCTGCGGGATGTCACCATGCGATATTGCTCAGGTGAGCACTACATGTCTGGGACTGTAGTGAGTATGAGTGGTATAGATGCCATGTTGCATCATTGCGTAGCGGCGATGATTCTTCGGGTGTATGGGTCACTGGTGACCCACCGGATTAGTGGTGGTGAGATGCTGGTGATGGAGAGGGTGGTGGTGGGCCGTGAGCGGTTCGCTTGGGGTTTGACCCTGCATGCATGGATGCTCACGCAGCTGGACCGTTATCGGTCCATAGGTGACGGGGAGTTTGCGTTTGGCTCCATCCTGGTGGCCTGGTTTCTGGAGAGGGTGCCGATGTTGCGCCCATGGGTTCTTCTAGAGGCGCCTAGGGCGTGAAAGCCTTGATTGAGGTGGTGGTCTGCGATTTTGGTTCGCCATGGTGGTGGAAAAGGTGGGCATTATTTTACTGCGCAGGTGGCGCAGATATGGCGGTAGATGCCGTAGGTCATACTTCAGTACCCCTATGCTGGGGTGGACTTTCGGGGGGACCCAGACATGGTGTTGCCTCCTAGGGAGGTTTTCGACCATCGAGGTATGTTGTGTATTTGTGTGTCTTGATTGATGTTAGATTTTGATATATCATTTCATATGTATGATGTATAGATACTGATATGATTTGTTGTTTATTGCTTTGTGCATGTGCAGATTTGGCACCTCGCAGGCGCGAGGTGGAGTTGTATAGAGCGTCGGTTCAGCGAGAGCCAGAGAGACCTCCACGTGGAGAGAGGCGGCAACGAGATGAGGCTGCGGGGAGACCTGCAGAGCCCGAGAGACCAACAAGGAGGCACCGATTTGATGATCCTGGTGCGAGGCCATCACATGCTCCTCCGGTGGCGTCCGGAGGTGATTTTGATGATATACGCCGTCGTCTAGAGATGGTGTTATAGGACGTGCTTGAGGGCATGTGGATCCATATCCAGGACGAGGGGTTCCTGGAGCAGTGCATAGGGTTACCGCCACCATGGCGGTCGATCATGCGACGAGCAGCTATGCTTGCCACCATGACTAGTGGACGCCTGTCATCGGGACAGGAGGGTCCTGCAGGTGTTCCACCACCACCGCCTGGGGCAGGTGGGGGTGGGCCACCACCACCTCCTGAGGGAGGGGTAGTTGGGGGTGTGATAAAGGCACCCTGATTGTATCATGTAGATCTTTTTGATTGTATAGGCTGGTGAGCCAATTTTGTACTGAGGTGTGGCACTGGCCTGCGGGCATATGTATTTTTTGCATGTAAACAGTCAGATGGCCTGATAGGCCTCGATATATATATATATATGAGTATACATCTTTTTGAGATCATGGTGTTGTTTACATATGTTTTTTGTTGATAATGATGATGTCTATTCTATCTATAAGCTGTGACAGGATGTATGAGATGCTTATGTATGTGTAGCTTGATGTGATATATGCCAATCTAACACCATGTTAGCTATTTCATCTGTTATTTGATTCAATTTTCTTGGAATATGTGTAAATGTAATGGAATCAAAATGTTGAGATAGCAGTCTAACCTGCAGGTATTTGCGAAAGAGGCACGGATCGCGTACACAGTATACATTGTTGAGCTGGAGCACGACTAGTTGAGAGTCGAGGAAGACGCTAAGGTGATGAATATGATGATGCTGGGCATCGGTCAAGAGGCCAATGACAGCAATGTATTCAGCTTGGTTGTTGGTTGCTGGTCCCAAACATATGCCGCTTGAATGTAGCATTTCATGTGAGGGAGTGTAAAGAGCCCAAGCAGCTGAAGCGAGATTTTGTGTCCAATGGATGGCGCCGTCGGCGTAACCAATGTGGTAGGATGGTGGAGGAAGCATCTGTCCATAGCACAAAGGATAGTTTTAGATGAGAGGGTAGGAGAAAAAAAGATTAAAAACACTAAACAAGAAAAAGTAACCTAAAGTAGCATGACTACTTCTAAGCATAAAATTTCTTGAGGTATAACCCATTGACGGGTTCCTTGAGTGAGAGGCCTTCGGGGGAGGCGAGGATGTAGGCGCCTTTAGTGAGGCAATGCTGGATGATGTAAGGGCCATGCCAAAGTGATTCGAATTTGCCATGGCCAAAGGTATCATGGGCGATATCATAGGCCATAACGAGGTCGCCTTCTCGGAATGAACGAAGGTTGACATGGCGATCAAAGGTAGCTTTGGATCATTTTTTTGTTGCCTCGTTGTTCTGTAATGAAGATTGGCGATCTTCATCCAATGAATCCAAGTTCAGAAAGCGCTGCTCCATTGGAGCAGTGTCAGGTAATAGCTCAATTGCGGTGCGTAAGGTGGTTATTTCGAATTCGATGGGAAGAGTTGCCTCAACCCCATGGACTAATGGAATGGTGTGAAACCCGTGGTGGTTTTTACTGCCGTTCGATAAGCCCATAGCACATAAAATAACATATGATGCCAATTGGTTTTATGTTTATTCACCGTGCGCTGTAACATGGTATTGAGGACTTTGTTCACTGCCTTGACCTATCCATTTGACTGAGGATAGTATGGTGAGGCAAACTTGTGAGAGAAGCCTAACTGAGATGAGAGTTCAATGAAGATCTCGTTCTCGAAGTGTTTTCCATGGTCGGAAACGAGTTGGAGTGGTACTTCGAACCTGGA
>JZKD02S1692740.1:35963-48892 GCA_000966675.3 Picea glauca | reverse complement strand
AAAGTGGGCATAGCTTCGGCCCATTTGGTGAAGTAATCGACAACGACAACAATGTATTTGTGACCATTGCTGGAGGGGGGATTACAAGTCATAAAGTCAATGCCCCATTTACAAACGGGGCCTGCAGTGATGACCGGGTGAAGAAGAGCGGGGGGAGCTCGGGCTTTGTTGGCATAGAGTTGATGTTGCTCACATCTTTTCACGGCATGAATGCAATCATGAAACAGGGTAGGCCAAAAGTAACCTAGACCCAATCATGAAACAGGGTAGTCTAGACCCAACAGGGCATGCAAGCACCCTCGATTTTCTCACCAGGCGATGAATTGGGCGCGAACACACTGGAAACTCCGCTGTGGAGGGAAAGGTTAGAGACTACAGAACAAACTACAAGCTAATATCAACTGAAAACAAATTAAAACCGTGAAAAGAAACAATAAACACCAAAAACAAAGACATATGTCACCAATGGTTTTGAGCTGGTCTATTGATGAAAACGGAGCACGATGAAGGAAGAGAACTGTGGTTCCTTCTTCCCTCAATGAAAGGCTCTTGAGGCCCTCACAATGTTTTCTTTCCTTACAATGAGAAGAACTAAGTATGGCAGTGAAAGAACTCCCACTGATGCGGCCAATGTGTTGTCGTTAAAGAATGAGTCCTTAACAATCTGAGCAACATAACAGTGCCTGAAATTCCTTGTGAAAACAATGTATCTTCACAGATTTTTATAGCAGATCCTCAGGCGATTATGTAACCTCTTCAAAGTGTGAACAGGGGCCCTTTTAGGGCTTCCTTAGGTCATTAACTCGCCGACTCTGCGGATTCGGCTCGGATTTGGGAGTCAAATCAGATTGGGAGCCGGTCCGTAGGCGGTTGGGAGGCTGACCTATTCAATAAATGCGCCGTTTTAGCAGGTGCACGGGTTTTTGCGTTGACAGTCGCGCATCATGCATGCATGCGCGCAGAGTACGTTCTTGTCCTGCGCATGTGCGCATGCACCAAACTGCTGTAAAGCACCCTTCAATTTTTGGTTGCTTTGTATAGTTTTTGACCCTTCTGGAATGCTATGAAATTAATTCAGTGCCATGAATGACTTCATTGCTGTTTTGATGATGCGGAGTTCTTGTCGCTGTGTGCAAACAAAATTTCAGTGATAACAGGTAGTGAATATTTTTTTCTAGTCGATATAACTGTTGATTCCACTTCTGATGCTAAGCTACCTCCTGAACCCTTAATAGATCTATGGAATTCACCTTTAGGATTTTGTCAAGAAGTGAGATCTTCCTTTAAGCCTTTCCTGAAAAAACCTATTAATTCTCCATTTGTTGAAACCCATAACATTATCTTGAAGAACCTCATGGCTAATTTAGGAGGAGGTAGAGCTAGGGAAAATCAACCTGATGTTATCGAGAACTGTCAGCTGGAAGGAACCATTTATCATATCATCTTAGTAGTTGAGGTAAAAGTATTATGATGTAATGATGGGAATTGACTGAGCCACCTAGAAGTACTTGAGACAAGGCTCAATTGGATGAGGCGAACGTACCAAAAAATAACATCAAGAAGGCTCATATGGCGATAGAAGTTGGTTTCTTCCTAGTAAAATTTGGTAAAATCAGTTGAGAAGATGAGAATGGTTAGAAAACGAGGAACGGTATCAAGATCATGAAAAGATGAAATTGATTTTCAAGAAGTAGTATTAGTTCGAGTAAGAAGTTTCCTCTCAAGTAAGAGCAGCTATAAATAGACGTAAGGAGATCATTTTTAGGGTCAACACTTTGGGGAATTTAGGGGTATCTTATAGTCGAGTTTTTTGTGCAAATATTCCCTCAAACATAGACCAAATTTCAAGGTTGCACGCTGCAAGAGATTCATCCCCTGCGTTATGCTTTAGTATGTGCTTCTTTTTCTGTATGTGCTCTTGTAAAATCCATCCCTCTCATTTCATGGCTTCTTGTATCAGATCCCCATCGATAAAATCTCGACAAACAAGTTTTATGACATGTAAAATGTTACTGTGTATTTTTAGCTTATGATACTTAAGTGATTTCCTCTAAATGTATGACCATTTCATGTCATTTTTTCATGTATTTAATGATGTGCATAGGGTACCTCCATGGATTTGAGTACATGAAAATGTTTATTGTATGATGCATGGTTTAATGATCTAGTATATCTATTAGAACTATTGAATTCTTAACTGCTCATTACATTATTTTTTCCATGAGCTATGAGATTCACCTCAAAGTTGTCTCACATGTCTATTTTGTATTTCTTCTAAATTCACCCCTTCTCAAAATTAAATCAAACTGTCTAAATCACTCATGGACACATGCCTCTTCATTTTGAATGTCTTGGTATTGGTTCTAGTATTGTTTGAAGGCCGATAGTTTTATGAGAGAGAGAGAGAGAGAGAGAGAGAGAGAGAGAGAGAGAGAGAGAGAGAGAGAGAGAGAGAGATAAGATTACCCAAAATTTTGCATAATTTATGTTGTTAATCAACATGGATTTAAGACTCGATTTAGGTCTTAGCCCCTGGGGTTCCTTGACATAGTTCCATTTAAATCCTGGAACATCTCGACGGATAACACCTGAAATGGTGCCATTTCCGAGGAACAAATTTTAATATATTTTTCCTTGGGGATATGACATTGTAGATATGATACTTGAAGGTGAACGAGTTTCACACACTTGGCTATTAAGTTACTTCCCCTGGTGACTCCATGAAAAGAATATCTGGAATCTAATAGAAGATATACCAGAAGCAACCTAGATCTTGAGTGTACTCCAATATACTTAGACCTCGAGAATCTTGTGACCTAGAGAAATATCATAGAATGCCAAATATCTTCACCTCAAGGTAACCCTAATTTGGAAACTTCCCATTTTGTTGTTCATGTAGGTAATGAATATTTTGAGCTAGTTGATATAACTATTGATTCCATTTCTTTTTCTAAGCTACCTCCTAAACCATTAATAGATCTATGGAATTATCCTTTAGGATTCTATCAAGAAGTGAGATCTTCCTTTAAGCCCTTCCTAAAAAAACATATTAACCCTCCATTTGTTGAATCCCATAACATTATCTTACAGAGACTCATGGATAATTTAGGAGGAGTAAGAGATGGGGGAAATGAACCTCCCACACTACCTTTAAACCCCTGGGTCATGGCCCAATTTATTTCTTTAAATATTCTTTCTCACGTCCATGACCTACTTGAAAATTAATTGAAGTTGTTACCTAAGTACAATGGTGAACCAACCCTTTTTGTTGAAGAACACCTAGCAGCCTTCCAAAATTTCACTAATAACTTATTCATGGAGCATGAATATGTCTTCATGAGATTGTTTGTTCAATCCCTAGAGGGAGATGCTGTAAATGGTTCAAAGAACTACCCATAGCTTCTATAGACAATTACGATGCTCTTGAGTTTGCATTTACGAAGCAATGGGGGGAGAAGTGGGATGAAATATCCCTAATCCAGCTGATCTGGATATCTACTGCTGAGCTATGGTTTGGATACTAAATATGATACTCTGGGGGTTTCTTCCTACATTTTATTAACTGTGTGAAGATGCTCGGTTTTTTTTGCACGTGTGTTCCAGTTTATTATGTTTTTAGAGTATAAACCAATGCATGTGAAATAAGGACAACACAACTCACTGATATATATATATATATATATATATATATATATATATAAAATGTTGGGAAAAGTAGGAAATATATGATAATCGTTAGTTAGATCTCATGGATTGTCACTGGAATACAAAATAACAGATAATAAATACCTGTGACAAGAAGAATAGGTGATGGTTTGGGCATGAACGAATAGATCGACAAAAACCAGTCTGGTAGCTCATGGTAACTGTTGTAGAATCTAGAAAAATCACCTTGATGGAGATACCCATTAGAATGATATGGAAACTATCTCAAAAGATGTGCCCTGGCCTTTAGACTGATCCTGATGACTATCAGACTAAATGTCTGACCTCTGAAGCTTTGGATGTCACCCCCTGAGGGTTTTCGCACCTCCTGGGCTCAATGAGTGAGCCCTAGATATTCCACCGGTGGAATATGATGATGTTTATCTCAAAACGATCATCCTGGTCTCCTCTATAATGGGTCAGAAGGGATTCCTCAAATCTATAGAGGAATGTCCCTTGGAACCCCAAATGTGCTTCCCCAAGAGTTGTTCCATAAATGACTATTTTCCTCTTTCTGAAATATTCCATCATCAAAAATTGAGGACAAGAGTCTCAGTAAGTGCACCCTGTATAACTCTTTAATTGGTCAGAAGGAATCAACCAGATATGAAACTGTCTCAAGCGGCTGCACAAACCCTCTCTCAATCACTTGCACCCTCACTGGCTGAGTTACATAGTCACTGAACTGGACACTGTAATGCATGGTGAGATACCTGGATGGTATCTCTGATAGGATATGGCATGTCTCTCAACACCAAAACTAATCAATGGTGGTGGTTTCCTCCAGAAATCCACAAAACAACAAGGGGGTCAATTTCCTCCTTCTCTACAAATATCTCAATATCAAATCATAACATAATATTGAATTAGGTTGCTTTACCCTTCCTTTATAGCTTCCCAAAACCCTAATTCATTGTTTGCCTTTTCCCTCCAAGTGAATTTTACTTTATTTTATTATTCCTTGATTAAATCACTTAATTAATTAACCATTTTACCTCTAAAAAGTGATTTATCCATCCTGATGGCTTCTCCAATCACTGAAAGTCACTTCTCATCATCTTATCCTATAATTCTCTTCCTCTCGATTCTAATGATCTATTACACTAAGAGTTTTATCCAAGTAATATGTCCATTATGACCTTCTTAGTGAATTTAATTAAGATATGACCCATAATAACTCAAAATTACGGAAATCATCGCAATGCAACGAAACCAAATCCAAGCTATGCGGAATGGATCTTGATGATGAATGATGCAAGTTGGGCCTAATAAAACCCATCAATATCTCGTGAACTCTCTGTAACCCCTATCTAGCTACTCTAATATCCATAACACTCTGTAATGTTATAATGTCCCAAAATGGGGACATTACAGTCCTCCTTGCTAGAATATTGATTTTCCTCAAGCAATAACTGAATCCAACTACATATGATACCGGGGTCCCATATCCACCTATGTGACACAAGGTAGACTCCTCTCAATATGTGGCCTCTCCGAGTGCTCACCACGCATGACACCCACATGCTCTTGATGAGTAGAATGATCAATGGCCAAAGAATCTTAGTCAACTCCCTTAGCAACCACTCTACTTGAAACTCAACTCCATCAAAAGTTGAACTACCAAGCACTCCAATCCATGGATCCCATATCAGAATGTGAACTGCAATGCCTCGTGAAATATAGTCTTGTAGCATATCAATACCATGAGTCTTTTGCCAATAACACATGGTCTCAACCCGAAATGAGTCTATCCTCCAAGACCGTACCAACCCCAACACAAGCTCCACCAACTAGACATGTTGCTTCCATAGTAAGGTACTACAAGGCCTCAACAAATCACCAACAAGTGATGTTCTCCCCCCGATATTGAAACTCACTAGAAATTCAAAGTGACATCCCCTTGCAAAGATCCACACATCTCCATCAGTCAATGAAATTCCCAGCCTTGTAATCCTAGGGTCCCATGCTATCCTCTAACATGGACCATCACACGGACGTTACACTAATATGATCATGATTGTTTGCTCAAAATATACATACTAGATCCCCCACTCCTAGATACTCATGCTAAAATACCTGTGAAAATGGGGCCTGCTCTCAAGAAGAGGAACCTATAAAGTTATCTTTGTGGAATCATCATCTGCCCAACCACCTCCATACTTGATCATGAGTATCAATAGGGAGAACCTATCTTGCCACATGGAACAAGTCCCTGCAAGCACTATCAAAACCATCCAAGAGTGAAGTATGTTTCTCTCTAGCACAACCTGGGCCATCATAAGATGAAACAACCCACTAACCAAATGGAGTCCCGGATCCCATGGAAAAATTGGAATTTCATCACTTCCAATCCTCACTAACTTATCATGTGTCATACTGATAACTGTTGGAAGCCCTCCATCCTCATCCCAATGAGAATCTGAATCTATGTCAACCTCTGAGATATATGCTATCCCATGGCATAAGATGCTCACCATCATGCCTAAGGTCTCAACTGTTTATCTTTGATGATCCACCCCTATCCTGTTGTATGCAATAAAGACACTCCTGCCAGGTGGTCTTGGCCTACCAACTTTCCATGTCCCCTGCCACTGTCTATATCCCCCTATGTTGTTTTAAATGATGAAAGTATCAGGAAAAGATAAGAAAAAAATTTGTAACCGACTGTAGGAATAGGAAGTATCATATGCTTTGGTCAATCCCTAAGATTGGACCAAAAATTCATCCACTAGCACCCATGGTGAATAATCATCTAAACTCCAACTATCGGATACAAAAATAGATAACTCCAAAAATTGTTGGTTAATCACTCTCCCTCCATCATCACTCAGATAGTTGCTGCTACTGTGAAGGTGATCTCCCAAAACTATGTGTTGTTGCAAGGGGGAGGAATATCCATGCTCCACTAAGTGTGTCTCCTCCCTGCAATCCAATGCGTCCCAATGAATCCCATTGTACATCTCTCTCATCATCATATGTCCAAGATGTACTGCCAAATTAGCCCCTATGTGGATATCAACCAATCCTAGAACATAAATTAAGGTGTCCTCGTAACTTCCCCTGGCTCTGAAATCCTCATGTGTATGTGTATAAACGATTGTCTCATAACTACCCATGAATGGTGGCCCCTGTGACACCCAAACATCCTCCAACAATGTAATTGAGGAACATATCTGACTCTCTACTGTGATAGATATAATGTATCTCTGACCAGTCTCCTCAAGGAGCTCATCTAATCTGGACTCTGATTCTTGAAGGGTTGTCTGTGTGACTTCCAAGAATCCTCGTGTGATCACCAACTCATGAGTGAGTCGGTCCACCTCCAACTCTTTCTCCCTCAGGGCCCTATGATACATATCACCAACCTCCAATAGGTAATCTCTATCCATCAACACCTACTAGTAGTCGGCCCTCATCATAGTTACTCTTTCCCTAAGAGTATGAAATTCATCCATGAAAAATCCCCCATCTGAACTATCATGTGCCATCAATTCCCTCCAACAAAATTATGCCACCATGTGTTTGTATCATCCATGCATCTAGTGGTTTCCATGATCATGTCCTCACTGACTCTCAACTGTCCTACCAAGCATCATGACTCCTATTCACAATCCTGCTGAGGTGCTACCTCATGCCTCTCACTGCTAGTGTCAACAATGAAATCCCCAACAACACACTCCTCAAAATATAAGGCACTGAACTGCCCATTGTCCCCTATGTTACTAGGTCCTCATGTATGCCACTGCATGCCATCACCAATTGCGACCCCCATCTAAATCACACTTTATCCTGTATGGGAAGTTGTATCCTCTTGTGCACTCACCCTACTAATATCATCTACCCATGTATCCCATACAGATGTTTCCAGACACATTCTATGGTCATCCCATCCAATAAGGAGTGCATCCTCATCACTGTGGACTAGTCCTGGAAGTGAGTATCCTATCAAACTGTCAGTCTCCACAACCTGATCTAACAATGGAATCTCCAAAAGAGGTGACTCCCTCTCCCCATACTAGTAGGTATGTGTAAGGTCAACTGTCTCCAAGTCATGTCTCTCATCCTAGGTCTGCAGATCCATATGTTCCTGGTGTACAATCCTCACACAAATCTCCTCCACCATATCACGAATTCCACTGATATCGTCATGTGTTGTGACTATCATAGGTGTCTAAGAAGATATATAATGTGTCACTGTCATCATAGAAATCTAATCATCCTCCATACATGACTTCATGGAAGCCATGTCCATACCCAAGGGTTCGTCATCCAACCACCTAATCGCATCACGTCCAAGTGCCAACACATATGAATCCGCACAAGTGTCATCACTATCCTGAAGTGTTGAAGTCTCAACACTACCTGGTAGGGAAGATGAAGAACATGCACTATAATCATGTCCATCCAACTATCCCTCATATGAACATGAGTCACTAGCCTCATCTGACTGCTCTAAATAGGAATTTGTAGTTGCATTCTCATGCACCTCCTCATCCTCACTACCATAGTGTACCTCAATAATGTGCACCTTCCCCTTCTTGTGCCATGATAGTTGGGGTTCATACCACTCAGGATGTTTGATGGTGCAATAATCCTTGAATGACACGTCTGCATGAAATTCCTTGCCAAGCTCTTGATACTATCACAAACAATTTGCAAACTCCTCATTAGCCCCCTTGATCTATGTATACTTTTGAAGGCTTGCCATAGCCTGCCGCAATTGTTGTCGCCACTATGAAAGAATCCTACGAATATCCCTCATTTTGTCCTCCATATTTGATCTGAACGTTCCTCCCTACTACTACATATGG
Source organism: Picea glauca (assembly GCA_000966675.3). Classification (NCBI taxonomy): domain Eukaryota; kingdom Viridiplantae; phylum Streptophyta; class Pinopsida; order Pinales; family Pinaceae; genus Picea; species Picea glauca. The sequence continues at coordinate 40,376 of JZKD02S1692740.1, read as the reverse complement.
AGGTATAAGTGCAAGTTATCACCACTGAATTTTAGTGGACATAATCTGACATAAATCCTCACTGATTTTCCCCATAGGTTGGAAGGAAAACCAACTCTTATACCATTGAAATATCCCTGATCCATTTGATCTAGATATCTACTGTTGAACTATGGTTTGTCTATTGAATCTTATACTCTCGGGGTTTCTGACTACATTTGAGTAATTGTGTGAAGAGGATCGATTGTTTTTTCATGTGTGTTCCAGTTTGTTATGTGTTTATAAGTATAAAACAATGCATGCAAAATAAGGACAACACAACTCACTGATATATATATATATATATATATATATATATATATAATGTTGGAAAAAGTAGGAAATACAATAAATACTTGAAGCATATATGAAAATCGTTAGTTAGATCTCATCGATTGTCACTAGAATACAAAATAACAGATAATGAATACCCGTGACCAGAAGAACAGGTGTTGGTCTGTGCATGCATGGATAGATCAACAAAAAACAGTCTGGCAGCTCATGGTAACTGTTGTAGAATCCAGAAAACTCGCCCTGATGGTGATACCCATTGGAATGAGCTAGAAATTGTCTCAAAAGATATGCTCGAGCGTCTAGACTGATCCTGATGAGTGTTGGAATGAAGATCCAAACTTTGAAGCTTCAGATGTCACCCCTTGGGGGTTTGCATACCTCCTAGGCTCAATGCGTGCGCCCTAGATATTCCATTGGTGAAATTTGATGATGTGTAGCTCAAAATGATTGTCCTAGTCTCCTATGTAATGGGTCGAAAGGGATTCCTCAGATCTACCCCAGAATGTCTCATGGAACCCCAAATGTGATTCTGTGAGAGTTGTGCCCTAAATGATTGTTTTCCTCATTCCAAAATATTCCATCACTGGAAAATGATGATAGGTGGCTCAATAGGTGTGCCCTGGCTAACTCTCTAATGGGTTGGATGTTGAAATTACTAAGACAACTGAGAGGGGGGGGGGGTGAATCAGTTGTTATTGGTCTTAAACAATTTTAAGTCTATTAATACATTTTTAATATTTCTTCAATTGATCATCAACATTATACAACATATGGACAATAAAAGTAATGAGCATCAGTCACACATAAGGTATACACAGACACAGATTTTCACAAGGAAACCCATAAAGGGAGAAAACCTTTTCTTTTTTGAAATGATAGGCAGTCTTTTAAGTTCTCTACATCATCTATAATTGAGCACCAGCTCAATGTGAGGCTGCTACCCCTATTTTACAAGATGCAACTTGTTTGAGAGCACCAACTCTCTGGTTTCTCTAGAACCAAATAGAAGGAAGCACCAACTCCCTTAATGTTCCAGCACCAACTATATGGAAGCACCAATTTCCAGTTACACAGGCTCCAACCTGTATAATAGAGAACACTTGTTCTCCCTTGCACCACCCTGCCACCTTAGTTTCTCTGGCTGCAACCAGATGGAAGCTACAACTCCTTGTGTTCAAGCTCCCACTTGAACCTCTGAGGAAAACAATCCTCCCTAGCACCTCCCACCCACCCTGGAATATAAATGAATAAATAAATAACCAACTACACAGATAGATTGATTCTTACCACTTCTTCTCTGTTCTGTAAATCTGGTCTTCTTCTAACTGTTCTACAATTCTTCTCTTTCTTTGTTTTTTTTGTAATTCTGCTCTGCTTCAACTTGTTCTGTCATTTTTCTCTTCTTCAATTCGTTCTGTCATTCTACTATGATTCAATTCTTTTCCTCATTTGTTACTCTTCTCTGAGTTTTATCTCATACTGCGCATATTTTCAGTCTCACACTACGCATTCTGCGATTTTCCCTTTCTTATAGTTTAATTCATTTTTCGTTCAGAACGATCAACCATGCACAATATGTATATTTTTCTTTTATGTACAACGCCCACAGAAGTTACACTTCGCATCTTCTTTGACAAAATAAAACCGTCTCAACAACTGAAACGACAACCGATCGAGAATCATGACTCAGTTTCGCTAACAGATTCGTAACTGATGAATTAACTGTGAGAGAGAACAATAGCCATCCGATCATATTCAAGTTTATCTACAACTTTGGATAAAATTTATTAATCTTGCCTTTAAATATGGTTTTGCCATTTCATCATTCTTGTGGCCAAGTGTCTTGACACTTCATATCATGATCTCCAAAACTCTGATATGGAGATTTTCTGTGCTAGCTCCTTCCTCTATATGACCATGGCCATGACCAAGTGCTTATGCATAAAGTGCTTTTCACAAATTCACATTTTGTGAATCTAGAGATGAGGCATCTCGACTCTCCAAGTCGCGATCCTCGAAACCCCGAAATGGGGCTTATCTTAACTGACTCCTTCCCTTCTTGTGACCACCGGAGGTGACCATAGGCTATACCAAAAAGGCACGAGTTTATAAACTTCATTGAGTCTGATCAACGGTTGAAATCTCCATAGATCCGACGGTCCAGATCTTATCGTGATCTCGCATCTCGCGAATTTCCACACCATGCTCCATTGACTCCAAGTCAATGACTTGTCCTAAGATTCGACGGTCCAGATCTTATCTTAATTCAATGGCTCAGATCATATTGCAATTTTTCATATCGCAATTTCGGTGATCATATTTCTTGCCTCTCCAAGTTGCGAGTCACGAAACTCTGAAATTGACTCGAATCAACGGTCCAAATCACACCTTGATCTGACGGCTGTGATTAAATCACAATTTCGCATATCACGATTTCAATGGTTGTGTTTCTTGCCTCTCCAATTTGCGAGTCGTGAAACTCCGAAATGGAGTCGGATCAATGGTCCAGATCACACCTTGATCTGACAGCGGCGATTAAATCACGATTTTGCATATCCCGATTCTTTCGATGGAAGTTCTTGTCACTCCAAGTTGCGATAGACGAGACTCTGAAATGGCATGGGATCAACGATCCAGATCACATATTGATCTGACGTCTACGATTAAATTGTGATTTCGCATATCGTGAATTCAATGGTTGTGTTTCTTGCCTCTCCAAGTCGCGAGTCGTGAAACCCCAAAATGGCGTGGGATCAACAGTCCCGATCAACACTTGATCTGACGGTCATCGGGAATTGTAAATGGGATCTAATGATTAGAAATGCTGGTTCTCCTCCCAATCTTACTTTGTTCCGCTTACTCTGATCTTTCCATCGATGATCTGCAAACAATCCTTTGCACTATCTCTTCTGAGCTTATTCGAATCTTCTCTGCAACGACTTCTCGTAATGTCCATCTATTACATACTTTCTGTATTTGAATCTTCTCTGTAGCGAATTCTCATAATGTCCATCTATTACATACTTTCTATACTCATGCCATCTTCACTGTTGTACTTGCCATCAATGACAAGTATACAAGCATGCACTGTTTGTTAAATATTTGCCAACATTGGAAGGAATCTACCAGATCTGAAACTGTCTCAAGCGACCGCACAAACCCTCTCTCAATCAATTGTGCCCTCACTGGCTGAGTTGCACAATCACTGAACTGGACACTGTAATTCACAATGAGATACTTGGATGGTATCTCCGATAGTCTAGGGTGTGTCTCTCAACACCGAAACTGATCAATGGTGGTGGTTTCCTCCATAAATCCACAAAAAAACAAGGGGGTCGATTTCCTCTTCCTCTACAAATATCTCAATATCAAATCATACATAATATTGAATTATGTTTCTTTACCCTTCCTTTATAACTTCCTGAAACCCTAATTCATTGTTGACCTTTTCCCTCTAAGTGACTTTTACTTTATTTTACTATTCCTTGATTAAATCACTTAATTAATTAACCATTTTACCTCTAAAAAGTGATTTATCCATCTCGATGGATTCTCTAGCCACTGAAAGTCACTTCTCATCATCTTATCTTGTAATGATTGTTAGGCTCCAATCTACTGATGTAAATTAGAGTGCAAATGATTGTCAATCCGGTGTTTGTAAGACTTAGAGGCACATCCAAAATGTATGGATTTAGAGATAACTTTTATTCTTTAATGGGAATAAACCATAACCTATTCTAAGAGATGAATATGGAAGAGATGCTAAGCTTTTGTTCAAAAGTCCTATTCATAGATCTCATGACAATAATCAACAAATGTTTTCCAAAAGAGTATTAACAGTAAGCATTCAAAAAGATATTCGAACTAGTTCTAAGGCTTATCAATGCTAGAAAGACAAAACTCTTATTCAAGAGATGCATTCATTGTCTTCTTTCATTCATTAGAAACTATCACCAATTCTTGTTAAATCAAAAGTACTAAAAGAGTAAATAACTCAAAAAACATTCATGATTGTCCTAATGCTTGAAAGCAAACCACACATTGAATTCTTATTCAAGAAATCATTCACAACATGAGTAAGGCTTAGAAACATTAAGAATA